>QANY01005678.1:12702-71614 GCA_003255025.1 Datisca glomerata | reverse complement strand
GGGTCAAGTTCAGAGACCTATATTGATCTCAGTTACTTGGTTTTCCAAGAAGTATATAGTCTTATTAGTATCCCCTGTGACTTACATGTTGGATAACTGATATATGCTGCTTCTAATGGTTACCTTGTGAACGTTATAGGTAATTTCTTGAACTTGAATCGATAAATCTGTTGGGATTTGAGAGGTGATGAACCTGCATGACCAACAGAGAAAGAGCAAAGAAATTATGTTTGATAGAAATATAAAAACGGTCAGAATTGAGAGGAAAGGTGTGCAAAGTAAACTATATGCATGAATAGTTTCATAGATTGGCTGAGGCAATCAATTCTTGAATCTTTATGGTAACTGTAGATATTTTGCTAAAGATGTAATCCTAGCAGTACCAAGGATGCTCTGTGTTGTTGAAGCAATCTGCAACGGTGATGAGTTTGTTCGGAACGACAATGCTTTGGTCATGAATTTGATCGGTGCCATCGGAGTCGCTTCCGGGGCCTGGCAACATAGTTGGAGGCTTGTTCATGGTTGCTGTTTGGCTTTGGAAATGTCATGAAAGACATATATGGTGTATATGAGGTCAGTGCAGTCTAAATAATTGCTGAAAAGTGAGTATATGGTTGTGATGGGAATAACTATTCAAGAGAGGGTCCATGGTGTTGCTCATTCAAGAGAGGGTCCATGATGTTTCTCATTACAGCATCAACTGACACATATTAGGATGTTATATATGGATGATTATTTGAGCATATGCAAGTGAGTTAAGGAATGTTAGCTATGAACTCTCTTTTCCAACCACTCAGATGTGGAAACATGAAACGATCTGTTCGGGTGATCTTGGCCACGGGATCAGATCTCATCGACCCGTATAAGTCGAACATGTAGATCCAAGAAAAGTTGTAATGTGATTTTTTCCTCTTTTGAAAATTAGACTGCTGAGATTTGAGCCAATGACCCAGATGAGACATGGCAGTCTCTTGTTTATCAAAACACGGGATGATCCAGTCCTGCAGATGTAGACTAAGCCTATAGATGGTTGTGCAGACTAAGCCAATAGATGGTTGTGTGGCTTATATGAAGGTAGACCCTCCACAATAATTAATGTGCAGACCAAGATGTAGAATCTAAGGTAAGCATTTGAATTGATAACTTCACAAGTTTTAACTTTTCAAGACCATCAAATTCTTTGTAGGAATCTGCAGAAGATGATTGTCCAGTTGTTTGAGAGAAATTTAAGGAAGTGTTAATGGATGTAGTTATATCAATCGGTCTTCTGATAGGATCATTCAAAAGTGTTCTCATCAGTTCCTTACATTGCGTTGTTGAGGGTGGAGTTTGTTATTCAGCCCTGTATTTGTCAACTGTGGGCTCAACAACATGTTTCACTGTGAAGGAAATTTTCCAGTTTAATTATGGGAATGAGATTCATGTAAGAGGTGAAGTTAGGTTAAATTTCATCGTTCATCTAGATCTAGACAGATCAAATCCGACTCACTGGTTTTACATTAAAATGTCATTTTCACATCAAATTTTTATCCCTATCCTATCTGGACCACTAGATCTCACTGCTTGAGTAAGAGTGTTTGTGGTTCTTTACAAGTAGTTATATTGACATAGTGGGGGAAATGAGGTTGTGGATCACAGCTAACTAAGATTGATAGCGTGTTTGAGAGTGTTTGTGATTAAAAAACATTTTTATATGTTGAAATGGTAAAATGTTATTTAGAAAAATTTCTCAAATCTATTTTTATAGGAAGCACTTGAATGCACTATAAAACATATTTGTTTGTGCTTCGAAACATTTTAGAAAACATTTAAATTTTTTATTCTTATAAAAATACTTTTAAATAATATATATATATGATCGCAAATTATATTTTTCAACGTATTAAAGAAGAAAAACACCATGAAACTTATCTGGTGTCTGAGCGGTTATTCTTATAAAAACACCCGTCCTCCTTTTGTTGATTGTACGGCCCCTAGACTTGCTATAAACGGGCTAGCTCATCAATCCCTGTTAACGCACATTTCTCATTTTCATAACAAAAAGTGATAATACTTGTTATATTGGTGTCTTTGAACTGAGCTTTCAACACAGGAAGTTGAACTGAGCTTTCAACACAGGAAGTTGAACTGAGCTTTGTCTTGCTATCTTGAGTTTCAACTTAAAAAAAACTGCCGTATCATTGTCATCTTAAAAGTTAAAACAAAGAAAATGGAATGCCGAACCAAAGAAGTAAATTTAAGTGACCATAGAAAGTGAATGATCGTTCTCTAGTACTTGGGGTAAACCCCAGGTATTGTAATGACTTCTTTTTGAAGACAAAAATGACACGTAGATAATATAACTCACTACATGATAATACGAATGAGAGTTTGTGAAACTTCTTGTACATGTTCCAACTTAAAATTGACGTTGTGCATCATCATTGAACGAAAAGGCCAATCAAAAGAAGGTATGAAGATAGTTGGCGTGGCAGTCCAGGAGATGGAACGAAGACCATCGATTTGTCGAACGGGCGAGATTGATTCGTCTGTTATAAATAGATAAATTCAATCTTATCAAGGATCTTGTTGATTATCTTCTTAACAGAAAAAAGATACACTGAATTAGATTCTGTGCGATCATTTGTAAGCCTATAAATAAAGGCTAATTATAACCCCAAAGATTATCAAATACTATAACAATTACACTCATATTATTTTCTTGACTCTCTCTAATTTATTTTCCTCATATTTTAGTGTGAATAATTTTTTCTTTACATTTTGGTGCTTTCATTGAAAACTGAGAGTCCAACTCAAGATTATAATTCCAAAATACCTCAAACTAGGTCACATGCTGCGCGAGAAATGGGAAACGACACACACACTGTCAACAACCCTGCTAATCAACCCGCTCAGTCGACTGGCATACATGACATGATCCAGACCATCCTTACTTGGATGCGGAGCATGGAGAATCGTAATAGCGAAGTGTTACGCAACGCGTGATAAACTGTGCAAGAGCAAATCCCTGCGTTACAACAGGACGTAGCATAAATTAGGGCGGAGGCAAGTCAAAGAGTTGTAGCAGGAGAACGGGAAAATGAGAATTCGTAGGACGAAGGACGGAGAGAATGGGCTGCTAAGCAACCAAACCCAGAAGCGAGTCAAAACGTTCACTAAGATGAGCATGAAGCCAAATCCCATGACTACGGGAAATAGGCAATGAGAGAAAGTAGTCCGGCAGAATTGATGACAAAATGAGCAGTAGAGAAGATGTTCGAAAGGAAGATGGAAGAGATGAGGAAACTAGGTTCCTGGGAAGTAGCTGATCTGGAGACTCTAACACGATCCCTCTTGTGTCCTGAGATTCTAGCAGCTCCAGTACCGAAGAATTTTGTTTCCCCAAAATTTAAATGCTATGAAGGGAAAACAGATCCTGCAGATCACTTGCGTTGTTTCAAACAAATTATGGCGCTATACCAGCACGAGGATGAGCTCATGTGTAGGATGTTTCCAACCAGTCTGGACAATAACGCACTAAAATGGTATCATTCTCTACCCTCGTGCTCAATTAATAATTTTGCTAGAATGTATTCTGTTTTTTTGGAGCAGTATTAATCACACACACAATTTTAAAGATGAGATGACGGAAGTCGAAAAATGTGACGACCACGTGACATGGCTAGCATTTAGGTGAGATTGGACCCAAACTCACCCTTATTCAAAGATTTGTCAAAAACAAACTGCTTACTATGGCAGAGACCTTCCTCAGGACCCATACGTATATCATCCTAGAGGAAGAGAAGAAAAACATGCAAAAGTTGATGGAACAACGAAATCCCAGTCAACGACAGAACGGGGGCAATTCTAGAATGGGGAAGCGCGGAACTGAGAAAATGGAGAATATGAACAAGATAAGGAATGAAGGTGAGAATAGACTATGACCGGCGGGTTGGGTCCACCCAAGATAAAAATTTTACAGCTCCCTGACCATCCCAGTTAACCATATTCTGGAAACTATATAAGATGAGCCTTGGCTGAAAAGGCTAGCTCTGCGCACCAAGCTAAACGAGAGAGATAAGGATAAGTTCTATTTTTATCATCGGAGTGCCAGTCACTACACCAACGATTGCTATCAGTTAAAAGATTACATCGAAAGGCTAGTGCAACGGGGGTACTTGAAGCAATTCGTAAATAGTGGGGGCCAACCCCAGAAAGACAGGAGTGAAGAATGCCCTAGAGAGAAGGAATAGCTTAGGATCGTGGATACGATCATAGCTATTACTGAACAGGAGGGCACCTCGAGAAAAGAAAGAAAGATCTATTATAAGAAACCAACTCTCAAGGTGAATGAGACGCCAGATGAATTGTGCGTCCCCAATATCTTTGATGAAGACAACATGCATTATGATGGAGACAATGATGCACTGGTGATTACCATTCAGATTGGAAATCGCTTATTGAGGAGAGTCTTGATTGATGATGGGAGCACTGTAAATATCCTCCATCGATCAATGCTTGAAAAGATGGTGATAGGATCCCCAAAGCTCCAGAACGCTGGACAACTACTTGTTGGTTTCAATGGAATCATAACCTATTCTAATGGAATATTGTATCTTCTCGTACATGCAGACTCGTTCAACCATATCACGGATTTTATAGTGATCGGCACACTGTCACCCTATAACGCGATACTGGGGAGAACATGGGTCCATAAAATGAAGGTTGTCCCATCCTCATACTGTCAAACGTTGAAGTACCCATCACCATAGGGAGTAGGGACGATAAAGGAAGATCTGGCTGTGGCCCGTTGTTGAGCAATAATGGCTCTTGGTGCCGCAAAAAAGAAAAACTTGAACATTTGCTACAATGGAAAAGAGGGGGCTGAAAAATAGCAACTAAGCGAAGATGAATCTGGCGAAAGCAATATGAGGTATGGCTGTGAGTAAAATGGAATTCGTTCACATCGGGAATGTGAAATTTATGAATATAGGTACGGAATTGACCGAGGCCGAGAAGACCAAACTCACATAGTTTCTCAAGAACAACGTTGACATCTTTATAACCATGGTAGTTGAGATGCCAAGTATTGATGAAAAGTTAATCTATCATAAGCTAAATGTAAATCCTTTTGTGAAACCTGTGAAACAGAAGAAGCGATCATTTGCACCTGAAAGAAAAGCAACCATAAAGGAGAAGGTAGAGAAATTGCTTGAAGTCAGATTCATCAGAGAAGTTAGCTACCTGGAGTGGTTAGTGAATGTCGTCATGGTAAAAAGAAGAATGAAAATTGGAGAATGTGTGTAGATTTCAGAGATTTAAATAAATTTTGCCCCAAAGATGATTACCTGTTGCCTGGGATTGATCATATGGTTGACACAATGTCCAGACATGAAGCTGAATCTAGAAAAGTGTTCGTTCTGAGTGGTGGTGGGAAATTTTTTTGGATACCTGATCAATCATTGATAAATTGAAGTGAATCTGGACCAGATCAAAGCAATCATGGAAAGCAAGTCACCATATCAAAAAAAGGAGATTCAGAGCCTAACGGGAAAATTGGAAGCACTTAACAAATTTTTAGCAAGATTAACCGATAAGTACAGGCGGTTTTATGCCAAACTAAAGAAGAATTCGAAGCAGGAATGGGATGAGGAATGCGAGAAGGCGTTACAGAAACTTAAGTGGTACGTGGCCTCCCCTCCGTTATTAAACAAACCAATGCTGGGAGAAAACTCTTCCTTTACCTCACGGCTTTGGAGACGGCAGTCAGCACAATGCTGATCAGAACAGGAGAAGGGCAGCAGAAGCCAGCTATTTTGTTAGCAAAAGTCTTCTGGCAACGGAAACTAGGTACAGGAAAAAGGAGAAGTTGGTGTTGGCATTGATTGTAGCCGCAATGAAGCTTAGGCACTACTGTCGGATCATGTTTTTACATTATACAGAAAAAGTTAATGAACCATGACTAGTTCATGAGGGGGAATATCAAATTTTTTTCAAAAAAATGTTTAATGGAATTGCATACAAAACCAAACCAATGAACATGCATAACGGTATAAATGTATCGAGAAGAGATAAAAATAATTTATACATTTTCAGTTGATGGAGAATTCTGATTTGGCAGGATATAGTTCTCTATCTCGTGTTCTTCGTTCTTGAGATTCGCGGAGCTATCAATTGATCCTCACACTGACAACCACTCATTAGAGTCAGAAGTAAATCTCTCAAGGATTTGTGTAGTGATTGAGTGTGGGCTCTCAAAACAACTTTAGAAGAGAACAAAAATTTTCTCTTCCCTGACTGGAGGATTTTAGCGGCAACGATGAGGGAGAGAGAGAGAGAAACATTTTCTTGCTCTCTGATTTAACACACTGAGCTTAAGTTAAGTTAGAGATGCAACCCTAATGCAACATCTTATACATTAATCATGAAATTTACCTATATACCCTTATATAATAAAAACTGAAAATCACATTCCCCTTACACTGTGATGTGCAATTTTATATCTCCCCTAGATCCAAAATTGTGTCTAAATTCATCAGTCCAAATTGATGAATTAAATTGATCCCTATCTATTAATTAATTAATTTTTTGTATTTACTAATTATCTAATAATTAGAAAATAATAAAATAATTAATTTAAACATTGATTTTACTCATCATTAATACAGTGATGATGCCCATCTCATATGGGTTCGGGAAGTGTACCTTGGTCCAAAATACGTTTTTGGTCCAATTGTTGTTGTTTCTCATTCTTGTTCTTATGAGCTACTTTTGAGACCGAATAGACCCACATGAATAAAACTATGAGATTCAAATATCTGACTAATTTATCTTCATAATTTTTTTACCTATTTAATCCCGACATCATATGACTGCACTATAGGTCTGATGTCGAATAAACTCTCGATTCATGCGCGCTATATTTTCTGTTAGTGCAAATAAACATTTATATCTCATGGTGTGCATAATATTTAACGATATCATCCTTCGTGAATATCAATAACACGAGTAAGATGTAAAATTATTGTTTTACCCCTCTAGTTATTATTTTCTTAACTCTTTTATTGATTGTGAATAAGAAAGACATATCAATGAAATGTCTCATATAGATCACCATATCTTATTAAATGACTCATGTCATCGAGTACGAGACCTGGTTTATTTATTCAGACACTCATCAATAAAGCATATGGTGATATTGTTACTTTTGTAAACTTACCACGAATTTCATATCTGTGAATCACGTAACTCCAACATAGTTGAATCACGGTCCCAACAGCCGAGGTATTGTCTAACAATTCGAACTCACTCCTTTGGCATATCAAAGATCGAAAGTAACTAAGTAAAATTTTGTATTCACCTCAGGATTAATGTAATTATGAAAATACCCTTAAGGTGTAATAATTTAGTTTAGAGCTAAATAAACGGTTTTGTTCTAAACTAATTTATTATTAGTCTATTCATCATGTTCCATAACATGTCTAGGTCAACAGTTAGAGTTTCCACTCCCATACCCCGAGATCGGCATCCTTTGGTTCAACCTAATAGTCATAATTGGATTCGATTGTCCAGTTGATCCTAAGACTGTGAATAACATTCTGAACTATCTCAGAAGAGTTTGTTTGAAAGACCGCTCGGTCTTTACTCTTCTTACATTGATAATAGTTTTAGGACTTAAGTAAATTATAAACATACTTTAATTAAAGGAAACTTTCAATTTATTCATAAAATTCAGTAAGACATAAATGTCAAAGAAATAACTGTTTACTCATAAATAGTTATTACACCCCACTTTATGGACATAATTTCAACAATCTCCTACTTGGACGAAAGTACGCGTGTACAATCTCGTATCACCATGCCCTCTAGATGCCCATTAAAGACTTTACTGCTTAAAGTCTTCATGAATGTATCTGTCAAGTCGTTAACCATCGATATGTGTGTTACTTGAACATCTCCTTGCTGAACTATATCTATGATGAGGTGGTACTTCCACTCTATGTGATTGGATCTTTTGTGATTTCTCAGTTCTTTCGAGTTTTTTATAGCCCCACTATTGTCACAATAAATTATCATGTGTTTGTCAGCATCTAGAATGACTTTCAGAGTTTTTAAGAACTTTCTAAGCTGGACATCCTTCTTTACAGCTTCACAAGCCGCCACAAACTCAGCTTCCATGGTAGAATCAATATACAAGATTGCTTTATACTTCTCCATATCACTACTCCACCATTCAGGATGAACATTGATCCTGAAGTGGACCTCCTAGATTATCTGCTTGGAAATTGGAGTCAGTATAACCCGTCATATTCAGGTCACTACCTGAATACACAAAAATGTAGTTCCTCATCTTCTAAGATTCTTGAGAATATGCTTGACAGCATTCTAATGCTCGACAGCATTCCAATGCTCAAGTCCAGGATTAGATTGGAAATGACTTACCACGCCCACGACATAGCAAATATTTGGTCTAGTGCAAAACATTGCATACATGAGACTTCCTACGACTGAGGCATACTGAATCTTTCTCATGTCTTCCTCTTTTTGAGGAGTTTTGGGAGATTACTCCTTGAAGAGGCTAACTCCATGTCTAAAAGGAAGATATCCCTTCTTGAAGTCTTGCATACTGAATTGATCCATCACCTTATCAATATAAGATGCTTGGGAAAATGCCAACTGTCTGTTCTTCTAGTCCTGAAAGATCTGAATACCTAGGACAAATGCAGTTTATCTAAGATCCTTATATCAAATTGCTTTGCAAGCCCAATTTTGACAATCGATAATTTTCCTACATCATTTCCAATGAGCAATATATCGTCCACGTACAAGATAAAAAAAACACATTCCCTTTGTGTATCAGCTTATACACATAGGGTTCATCCACTAACTGCTCAAAACTGAAGTTCTTGACAGTTTCTTCGAATCTGATATTCGACGAATGAGACGCTTGCTTAAGTCCATAAATGGACTTCTATAGTTCACAAACCTTTCCCTCTTGGCCTTTCTCCATGAACCGTCTGGTTGAGCCATATAAATGCGTTATTCAAGGTTGCCATTCAGAAAACCAGTCTTGACGTTCATATGTCACATTTCATAATTGAGGGCAGCAGCAACGGATAGGAGAATTCATATGGACTTAAGCATAGCCATTGGCCAGAAGGAATCCTTAAAATAACGTCTCCACATTCCCATCCGAACCTCTCTTCTTTTTATAAATCTATTTACACCCTACGAGTTTTACCCCTTCAGGAGGATCTACAAGCTTCCAGACTTCGTTCGAGTACATCGATTGTATCTCAATGTTCATGACGTCTTGTCATAGGTTTGTTTCAGGACCAGCCATGGCCTGCGAGTAGGAAACAAGTTCATCATGATCCTTATATGAGACTGTCGTTAAGGCATCTCTATAAGACATGTACTTGTCGGGTTGTTTCAGAACCCTCCCACTACGTCGAGGCTCTGGCTCCTATTGTGGTTCTTTCATTATTGAATCGGGAATAAGTCTTGATTGGGGAATCGAGGTCCTCTCACTCAATAGTTCCTCTAGCACAAGTGTGCTTCTCGGCTTCACATTGCTCACAAATTTTTTCTTATCATCTAGACTATAAAAGACATATCCCTTCGTTCCCTTGGGATATCCTACAAACAGGCATAATTCTGATCGACTGGTCAACTTTCCTGTCTTCGGTCTCAGTATGTGTGCCGTGCATCCCCATACCCTAAAGTGGCTTACAGACGACTTTCATTCGCTTCATCTTTCATATGGTGTACTAGGCACCAACATTGACAGAACTTGGTTCAGAATATATGTCGTTATTTTTAAGGCATATCCTCAGAATGAATCTGGATGGAATGAGTAACTCATCATAGATCTAACAATATCTAACAAAGTTCAATTCCTTCTCTCTGACACATCATTTTGTTATGGAGTGCCAGGTGCTGTAAGCTGAGAATGAATACTTTCTTCCTTAAGAAAGTCTTCAAACTCTCATAGCAAGTACTCTCCACCACGATATTGTAGTGTTTTGATTTGTTTCTCTAATTGGTTCTCAACCATAACCTTGTACTCTTTGAACTTTTCAAAGGTTTTGGACTTTTGGCGCATTAGATAAATATGTCCAAAATGTGAGTAGTCATATGTGAATGTTACAAAATATTCATAACCTCCTCTTACTTGGATATTCAATGCCGGCATACATCACTATGTATGAGTTTGATGCATTGAGTCACTTTTTCATCCTTGACTGAAAATGGTCTCTTGGTTATTTTGCCTTCAATGCAGGATTCGCACGTGGGTAATGATCCTACACTTAAAGTTTATAATGTACCATCCTTTGCAAATCTTTTAATCCTATATAAGCTAATGTCACTAAGACGCAAGTGCCACAAGCATGTTAGATCGATTGAGTCAGACTTCAACCTTTTGATATCCCTTTGGTTTTACATGAAAACTTTATTTATCATGCGTGCAGTAGTAAATAAGTAATCATTTCTAAAAATACTAATATCATTATCAATGAAATTCAAAGAAAATCCTTGCTCATTAAACTAGCTACTGAAATGAGGTTTTTTCACTGGGAATAATAAACATCACACAAAAGCAAATGATTTTTCTCAAATAGCAACTTAATAGTTCTAACTGATACTACCAACACCGGTACTCCATTCCCCTAACAGAAGTTGAACTCACCATCGTTAAGCCTTTTGATTTCCTTTAACCCCTACAGGGAACAACAAATATGGTTAGTGGTTGCAGAGTCTCAATCCACAAAAAGTAGAATCAACCACATAACAGGCTTCAATAACAAGTAATGTACCTTTGGATTTCAACTCCTTGAAATAATCCAGACATTTACGTTTCCAATGACCAACGACTCTGTAATGATGACACTTGTCTTTCAACTTGTCCACTTTCACAGGGCCCTTACCTTTTACAGCTTTCGAGTTTTCCTTCTTAGCTTTCTTCGGACCTCTCTTTTGTCTCAGTAGCTTGTAGCTCTTTCATGAGTTCCGGAAGAGAGTACCTCAACTCATTCATCAAATAACTAAATTTGAAATTCTAAAAAATGTTTGGCAGGGTCTCAAGGATCATATCAACTTAAGTCTCTCCATCTACCTCAGCTTCCATGATCTCCATCTCATTCATATAACTAATGATAAGCATCATATGTTATATGACAGAAGTTCCGGGTTTCATCAGACAATTCATGAAGTTTCACACAACAGCTTGTTTGGCTTGACGACCTTGATCCCCGAACATTTCGGTGATGTTCAACATCATATCAATGACGGTCTCCATGTTCTGATGTTGTTGTTGTAACACATTGCTAATTGATGCTAAGATCTAACATATGACGACCTCAATAGAATGCAGCTAAGAAGCATATGCATCATTTTCCTCTTGAGTCGATTCAGCAATAGACTCAAGGGGCAAGGGCTGGTGAGCACGAACTTGTACTTTTCTACCGTCAGTTGGATTTACGTTTCTAATTCATGTAATTTTCACTAGTGAGTTTGTTTGCATTCAAGATTGTTGAGAGTGGGGAGAATGACATGATTACTGAAAAGAATAAATAAAGCGGTGTAAATAAATACTTAATCATTTAGGAAAGTATGATGCATGATGCAAATACTTAAATATCTAAAAATCTGATAAAAATATATTTCTTCCATGATGTTACGATCAATAATGATAGCTCGTCCCACTTAATTTTTGTAAAAATTGGATTTTTCTTTGCTCTTTCAAAAAGACATAACTCTTTATAAATTTGAAAAGAAAGTTTCAAAAAATTATAAACTTTTATAAATTTAAATCACAGTTTAAAAATGATAATTTTTGTAAAATTCGCATTGTACATGTTACATGGTAATTTGATATTGACATATCCATATTCTTATATGACATGTTATATGAGGATGCAAGATTAATAATAAATCATACATTCAAAATTAACCTCTCTATGGCTCATTTTTAATTACAACCCATAAAAAGAATAATAAATGAATTACAATAATTTAAATGTTAGTCTTCGTGGCGTCTGTAATTATCTCCTTCTCCTTCATGAAATCCCACCCTCTTGTAACCCTTTACCAAGGTCCAATCCCATTTTTAAACTTTAAATTTCAATTAAAATTAATTTTCCAGCAATTTTTACTTTGATAAATAATTACCAAGTAAATTAATCAATTGAATTATTTTAAAAATTTTCAAATAAATTCTAATTAATCAATGGTAAAAAATTATCAAATTTATTAAATTTTTTTAAGGATTGGATTGGGTTTGGAATCAAATCTCAAATTCCTACGAATCATTTGGGCCTCACAATATTTGCTCAGTCCAAAACCTCAACAGATTTGGTGGGTCCACGTTAATCTAAGGCCCAACATGGTCTTAGACGCGCTAGGGTCCAAAACCCTAGGGTTTCTAAAACCCTAAGTGCTGCCACCTAGGGTTTCTCAAACCCTAGTGACGGCGTGGCTTATGGCATAGGGTGCGACAGACGGCAGCAGACATGGACGGTGCGAGAAGTGGCATGCAGCGGTGAGCGACGGATGACACGGTGAACAACGACTATGGATGGCGGCTTCTCAGGATTCATGCGACAACGGATTTACATGGAATTTAACGATAAAATTCTTTGCAAAATTAAGTTACATAAAATAATATGTCACAGTTTTGACATATATCAATTCTAAAACTGAAAAATAACACATAGAGTCAATCGATTAGGATCCATTCATAGAACACATTCAAACATGTTTTGAATCTACCATACAAAAATATATGTCAATATCAACATATTCATCAATGCATACATTTAGATACAAAATATGCATATTCAAAATATTATAGGCTCTGATACCAATTATTGGATCAGATTTTACATTATGTAGAAAAATTAATGAACCATGACTAGTTCATGGGTGGAATATCAAAAACTTTTAAAATAAACATTTAATCGAATTAAATACAAAACCAAACCAATAAACATGCATAACGATAAAAATGTTTCGAAAAGAGATAAAAATAATTTATACATTTTCAGTTAATGAAGAAATTCTGATTTGGCGAGATCCAATTCTTTATCTTGCATTCTTCGTTCTTGAGATTCATGAAGCTATTAATTGATCCTAACACCAACAACCACTCGTTAAAGTCAGAAGTAAATCTCTCAGGGATTTGCGTAGCAATTGAGTGTGGGCTCTCAAAATAACTGTGAAAGATAAAACAAAACTTTTCTCTTCTCTATAGGATTTTAGCGGCAATAGTGGAGAGGGAGAGAAAAACTTATTCTTGCTCTTTGATTTAACACACTAAGCATAGATTAGATTAAAGATGCAACCCTGATGCAATCTCTTATATATTATTTACAAATTTTTTTTACCCATATACCCTTATATGATAAAAACCAAAAATCACATTCTCCTTGCACTGTGATGTGCGATTTTTACATCTCCCCTAGAGCCAAAATTGTGTCCAAATTCATCAGCCCATATTGATGAATTAAATTGATTCTTATATATTAATTAATTTCTTTTATTTACTAATTATCAAATAATAAAATTATTAATTTGAACATTAATTTTGCTCTTCATTAATACATTGATGACACCCATCTCATATGGGTTCGGGAAGCGTACCTTGGTCCAAAACATGTTTTGGTCCAACTGTTGTTATTTTCATTCCTTTTTTTATGAGCTACTCCTGAGACCATATACCTGATTAATTTATCTTCATAAATTTCTGACATATTATATCCTGACATCGTACAACTCCATTATAAATCTGATGTGAATAAATTTTTTATTCATGCGAGCTACATTTTCTGTTGACAAATAAATATTTATATCTCACAATACACAAAATATTTAATGATATTGCACTTCGTGAATATCAGTAACAAGAGTGAGATATAAAATTATAATTTTACCTCTCTAGTTATTATTTCCTTAACTCTTTTATTGATTGTGAATAAGAAAAACATATAAGTGGAGTGTCTCATATAAATCACCATGTCTTATTAAATGACTCATGTCATCGAGTACCAGGCCTGGTTTATTTATTCACACACTCGTCAATAAAGCATAAGCTGATATTGTTGCTTCTGCAATCTTATCACGAATTTCATATCTGTGAATCACACAACTTCATCATAGTTGAATCACAGTCTCAACAATCGATGTATTATTCAGTAGTTCGTACTCACTCATTTCGCATATCAAAGATCACAAGTAACTAAGTCAAGTTTCGTATTCACCTCAGGATTAAGATATGTATGAAGATATCTTTAAGGTGTAACAATTAGATTTAGAGCTAGATAAACTGCTTTGCTCTAAACTAATTGGTTATTAGTCTATTCAACATGTTCCATAACAAGTCTAGGTCAATCGTTAGAGTCTCCACTCCCATTTCCCGAGACCGGCATCCTTTGGTTTAACCTAACACTCATAATTGGATTCGATTGTCAAGTCGATCCTATGACTATGAATAACATTACGAACTATCTCAGAGGAGTTTGTCTGAAAGACTACTCGGTCTTTACTGTTCTTACGTTGATAATAGTCCCATGAATTAAGTAAATTACAAACACACTTTAATAAAAGAAAACTTTCAATTTATTGATAAAATTCAGTAATACATTAATGTCAAAGAAATAACTGTTACTCATAAAATTCGCTATTTATGAGTAAACAGTTATTACACCATGCTTTATGGACATAATTTCAACAACTACTTCGAAGCAATACGGTCAATGTAGTAACGGAATTTCCCCTAAGAAGCTTATTACATTCTCTGAAAGTGACTGATAGACTCACGAAGTGGGCGATTGAGCTTAGAGGATATGATATTCGTTATGTGCTGTGGACCGCAATCAAGGCACAAGTCATGTGGATTTCATCGGAGAGTTCACTTACAAGGAAGAAGATGGGAATGGAATAGGAGGTCTAGACCTTGTTTGTAGATGGAGCCTCTAATAACCACAGGGCGGAAGTAGAAATTGTTGTCTAGACTCCATATAGAGAGACTTTTGAGCAGGGACTATCTTCTGGTTTCCAAGCATCCAACAATGAGGCAGAATACGAAGCACTTTTAGTTGGACTTCGTCTAATGAACGAATTTAAGGTAACTAACATTAAAATCTTTTGTGATTCAACGTTTGTTGCTAACCAAATTTCAGGTAAGTATAACGCCAAAGACACCAGAATGGCAGAGTACTTGCAATGTGCTAAAAAGATGTTGTAATTATTTAAAAACTATGAGATCGCCCAAATACCAAGAACAGAAAATGCAAGAGCAGACGCACTTGCCGGGTTAGGGTCTTCAATGATACTCCCCTTTAAAATAAATGTCATTGTGGAATACCTAAGCGAGCTTAGTACTAAAACACCCATGGAAGTTGATGTTACAATGGGAAGGGACAGACATGATTGGTGGGAAGAGATTGTCCGTTACCTTCTGATTGGAGATCTATCGGCAGATAAAATGGAGGCATGAAAGCTACAACAACAGAGTGCTAGGTATACATTGATTGAGGGGGGATTATACAAGAGATCATTTTTGGGACCGTATCTCAAATGCGTCTCGGCAACGGAGGCAAAGTACACGATAGTTGAAGTACATGAGGGAATTTGCGAGAATCATTCGGGCGGGAGGTCTCTGGCAAAAAAACTCTTGAATGAAATATACTACTGACTAAAGATGCATGAAAGGGCAATCTCTTTTGTAAAAGGATGTGACAAGTGTCAATGACACGCCTCTGTTCCAAAGATGTCCCTAGAAGAGCTACAAACATTAGTAAGTCTGAGGTCGTTCATGCGATGGGGGACTAATGTAGTAAGGACACTTCCCATGGCTCCAGCTCTGAAAAGATTTTTACTGGTTGCAACTGATTACTTCACGAAATGGATCGAAGCAGAAGCTTTGGCGAGAGTAAGGGGAGAAGAGGTGAAACAGTTCTTGTGGAGAAATATTATTTACAGATACGGGTACCAAAACCTCTAGTCTCCGACAACGGCCTCCAGTTCATGAGGCGTCAAGTGAATAACTTTTATGAAAGACTCCGTATAACAAACAGATTATCAACGCCCTATTATCCCCAAGGCAACGAGCAAGCAGAAAGGTCAAACAGGACCATCCTTGACAACTTAAAGAAGTGTATGGAATCGGACAAAGGTAAATGGGTTGAGGAATTACCCTATGTTCTTTGGGCTTATAAGACGACACCCAAGGAACCAACAGGGGAGACACCCTTCTTCCTTTCCTACAGAATGGAAGTTGTCATACCAGTTGAGATCAGATGCCCCATGATTAAGTCCACCATTGACGAAGAAACAAACATAGAATGGATGACGGAGAACCTTGATCTATTAGAATAAAAATGGGAGGCAGCTCTCATTAGAATGGCTACATACAACCAGAAAATGAGAAAATATTTCCAAAAAACTAGGTCCAAATTGGGAAGCACATTTTATCATCAAGGTAGTCGGGGGAAACGGATCATATCACTTGATGACTATTGAGGAGAATGATCTATTTAAACCCTGGAACACTTTACATTTATGCAAGTACTATGTATGATTTCTTTATTATTTTTTGAATCAAAGTTACATTATCCCGTAGTTTTTTCGTGTTAAGGGGTTTCCACGTAAAATTTGGTGTTAGCTTTTCTTTTCAAGATGGAACAGAAGGAAATATAGGGCCCCTGAGCATCGAAAGAATCTTAAGTCCTTGGGAACGGATGTCTCCAGATAGTTTTCTTAAAAGGAAATATAGGGCCTCTAAGCTTCGAAAGGAGCTTAAGTCCTTCGGAGCGTTTTCAAAAGGAAAAGGACCCCTTAGCTTCATAAGGAGGTTATGTCCTTGGGAATGGATGTCTACAGATGCCTTTCTCAAAAGAAAAAGGGACCCTAAGCTTTGAAAGCTTATGTCCTTCGAAACATTTTTAGAAGGAAATATAAGGCTCTTGAGCTTTAGAAGGAGCTTAAGTCCTTGGGAACATTTTCAAAATGAAAAGGGCCCCTGAGCTTCATAAGGAGCTTATGTTCTTGGGAAATAATGTCTAAAAATACCGTTCTCAAAAGAAAAATGGCCCTTGAGCTTTGAAAGCTTATGTCCTTGGAAACATTTTAAGAAGGAAATTATACGACCCCTGAGTTTCCCAAGAAACTTATGTCCTTGTGAATGGATGTCGACGGGCACCATTTTCATAAGAAAATTATAGGGCCTCTGAACTTCATGAGAATTTTAAGTCCTTGGGAACGGACGTCTACGAGCGCCGTTCTCAAAAGGAAAAAGTTAATTCAAAAATGAAGGAAGCAGCAACGAAGAAATTTATAGAAGTTGAAACCAGTGTTTAACAATGGGAAAGGTGCATAAACCTAGAGAAATACATAAAGGCTAAAACCTAAGTGTTCAACAACGGAAGAATGAAGTAATTGTTGGGCGTAGTGCCCTCAAAGCATATCTTTGGACATTTTAATATGAAATTTAATGCAATTATATTTTTCTTATAATTGTTCTTTTAAATTATTACTGAATAATATACGTAAATATATGAAAATTTCATATTCATTAATGAGACTACGATTTTGTATAAGTACGAAAGGATTAATGTTAATGATAATGAATAAAATTGCCAGCAACATATTAAAGTATGAAATCTTTAATGAATGGTTGCTAGTACGGTTCACGAAGCGTTAAGAATGCAAGTGATCTAGATTTAGATCATTGAAGTGGAAAAACATCTTAGTGAATGTACTTTATATAATAAGATTATATATGACAAGACCGATGATGATTAATATCTTTATTAACTTACATTTTATAATAAAGATTTAATACACATCAATATGATGAGTATATGTAGATTAGTCTGAATCCTAAGTAGTAATGAACTCTTATGCAGGTCTACTAATATTTTGATTCACTCGTTAATGTTTGTTTGTAAAATATGCTAGTGACTTTTATTTTGGAGATTCAGTGATATGGATGACTAGGAACATAATCTTACAAGATTTAGAATCCAAGCTTTCCTAACAGATCATATATTGGATCTCTTAAGTGTTAATTCTAGAACTGAATAATTTAGGCTCAAATTTATAATACGATTATAAATTAATTATTCACTAGTGATTTAATGGTACTCAATGATCAAGTGGTAATTAGAAGGGTAAAACGATAATTTTTACCAGCTCTAATTTACGAACCAATAATTGGAGGACATAACTACATGAAATGATTATACAATGAACTATACGAGAATACTCTGTAAATACATTATGCAATCTCTAAGAGTGTATTTTCATATTTATAGTAGAGTAATATTGGAATTAATAAATAAGATTATTTAATTAAAGAGTTTAATTACTAATATATTTTATTGAAGCTTAGAATTATGGGTCTATGGTCTCTAAGTCACCTCTATACTATATAGCCTAGAGTGTGAATATTTCTCGACATTAGAAAAGGACTAACTTGCGATAAAAATTAAATTTTTAGGGTAAATATATAATTATGAGAAAATTATATTTAATAAATAAATAAACTAAATTATTTAATGTAATTTTCGGAATTTACAATTAACTAATTTTATCGACTAATTTTGTGTTGATCGATGAGTGAGATAAAATATATGATTTATGCAATTAAATTAAATTATTATGAGATAATGATTTGATTTGATTTATCTAATCTGTTAATTAATAGATAAGATAATTGATTGGAAGATCAGATAAGTTAATTTTGAATTAACTGATATCTAGATATTTATCTCATTAAAATAAATAATAAATTTATCAAATTGTCACGTGGCATGTTGGACTGTCACATGTCAATCACTGATTTTGAATAAGAGATTGACGAGGACTACTGTAGGGTCATGTGGCATTACAGTGGGACGTGGCACACTATAATGCCTTACGATACTACAATGGTGCTAATGTGTGCTAACAAAGCAGTTGCAATCAGGGGTGAAACTCTTTGAGATTAAAAGTTAATAAAAAAGCCCTGGGAAGAACTTTTAACTGTTTTTCGATCAGAGTTTTATCTCATAGATTAATCCTTCTTGAAAATCTCTAGATCTCATTTATTGAGTACATTTAAAGATAGAAAAGTGTTTTGATATATTCTATGTGCCCACACACGTCCTAGTGTGTTTGAGGATTGACTTGGAAGATCGTTGTGTGGATCTCAAAATCTATCGTTTGTGGGATATCAAGATCGTTGTATTGTAAGGACACTTGATTAGACTATAAGAGGTATATTTTTTTTATCTATGTATGTCTTTGATTTAATATATAAATATATTATGGATCTGATCCAAAAAAGTATTTTTCAATTAAAAAGTTTTCATCTTTGGGATTTGGGATGATCCGATCGTTTATCGTTTTATAATTTTATTTTTAAAACACCACAACGCCTTCCACCGAGCATCATCGTGGATTCCAATAATTGGTATCAGAGCAGTCTTTATATATTTGTATATAAAATACTGTGCGGGTGTTCTTTCGTCGTTCATAATATATATTTTGATATGGATGGATGGATGGATGGTTTATTTTTTGAATATATGATTAATGATGAATCGTTAATTGTATGTTGACTTTTGGGTTTAGACTTTGTTCTTTATTTTTTTCCTTAGATATTGTGTAATCCATTTTGGGCATAGGAATTTTTATAATTTTATTTTGAATATCATGTTGTAAAATTCTGATCGTGAGAAGGCAAAGAATGCACAAGACGAACATGAGAGAAATTGAATTTCCAGCACCGACGCCGCCAGAAAAATCACGGACGTCGGCGGTGGTGACGGAGGTGGATGGGGGCGGCGGTGGGAGAATTCTATCGTCGAAGGTAATTGTTGTTATTGCAAGGGAAGTTTCACAAAAGCCTTGATACTGTGTTACCCTATTATCCCTGTGATGCGTCACGAAAACCCAAATCCTATGCTTATATTTTGAATTTTGAAATATTTTGTATTTTTGACTTTTGAATTTTGAATTTTGAAATTTGTAAAACGATAATTATCAAGTTTTTTAAATTAAAATTAATTAATTGATTTGGTTTGACCCAAGTTTGATTAGTCATCAAATTATTTTTTGACTATTAAATTTAATTATTTTTAAAAAGATAATTAATGGGATTATTTAATTATAAAAATAGTTTATCCTAATTAAAGGGTTTTGAAGATTACGAAGATGGACCTCTGGTGGAGAATGAGCTATTTGAGAAATATGCATTCTTGAAGTTGTCTTTGTAATTATTTCTATTTTCAAAGGTTGTGATTTAGAAATACTCAATAGTCACTCGGTTCATCATTTAGTTATTTAATTATTAAATAAATGTTTATTGATTTGATTGATAACATGACCATGCATTAGTCGATCACATGTCATATATGAAACTCCACACAGTTTTATTTAATCATGCATCTCATTAGTAGAAATATGATTGATTAGGACTTTCCTAATATGTTTATATGAATTGTTTTGAGAAATCAATTGCATGTAAAATGCTTAGTTTTAATTAGTTAAAACTTGATAATCACGCCACTATAATAACCTTTAGGATAACCAACTTTATTAAAAGAGTTTTATTAAAGTTTGATGAATGTAATTAATTAGTTATTCTAAGTCTACCTAACATTAACTTAAGCTCTTAAGAAGATTAAATGAACTTAGACCAATTAGATTGAATTAACTGTTCATTTTACATTCATAGGGTTATTTTAACTAGTAATTAATTTAAAATTAATTGATTAGTTAAAATAAAAACACATTATCCTAAAATAGTGACTGAGAGAAGGTTGACATATCAATGTAGCCTATGGTCTCCAGTATTAGTATAACACACGTGAGGTTCAGCGAGGGCCTCAAAATGGCCTTGTTTTCATCCCCCTAAGGAAGGTTTCGAGTTGTATCAATACAAAGATTGAACTTCTTAAGAAGATAGGATTAAGTGATGTAGTTTAGTTTTGATCAACCCTAAAATGGCATATTCTAAATCAAGTCACAGAATTTGAAATTATGGGTTACACTCACAAAGTCATAATTAAGCTTTGAGTGGATGATTGTGACTTGACCAAATAAGTGATACCTTGTTTTAAAAGAGAAAATATCTGATATTTTGAGTTTTATTTAATAAGGATGAGAATGTCTCATAGATACTCCAAAATTAGTCTGACTGGCCCTAAGGCAGCACATTAATTGTTAAGTTGTTTTATCGTGGATTAGTAAATGTTAAATTTACTGCTCTACTTGCACTTGAGAAATTAAATGTCTCATAAGATGAAAGTCAAATTTAAACTTGATTTTAATTTGTGAGAACAACAAATTTGTTCTTACTAAGGAATGTCCTAAAGAGCCCGCTGCCAATGCCCCTAAGAATGTTAGGGACAAGTTTGATGCTTGGATTCAATCCAAAAACAAAGCTAAGTGCTACATGATTGTGAGCATGAATGATGTTCTGAGAACCAAGCATGAAAACATGGAAACTGCCTATGAGATTATGGAATCTTTACAGGTGATGTCTGGACAGCAGTCTGATCAAAGTCGTCATGAAGCTACTAGGAGCTACATGACAACTAAGATGAAGAAAGGTAGTTCTGTACGTAAACATGTTTTGAACATGATCAATATAATGAATGAGGTAGAAGTACATGGGGCTACAATTGATGAGCAAACTCAAATCAGCATTATACTTTAATCACTCACACTTGCTTTTTCTGCGTTCGTCACCAACTATGTTATGCACAAGTTGAAATTCAACATAACTCAATTGTTAAATGAACTGTAGACTTTTGAGTCATTCAACAAAAGTATAACTAAAAAGGGTGAGGTAAATGTTGTTGAGCAAAAACCTTATTCCAATGTTGTTAAGAACAAAAAAATGAAGAAGAACAATGATAAGAACAAGAGTAAGATCAAAAGAGGAAAGAAAGTAAAAAAGTTACCCAAGGCCACGAAGAACAAATGCGAAGTCAAACCCAAGGGAAACTGTTTCCAATGTGGAGTTGAAGGTCATTAGATGAGAAACTGTAGCAAGTATCTCTCCGAGCTGAAACAGAAAGGTAAATGTGATTTACTTGTACTTGAAACTTGTTTAGTAGAATATGACTCATCATCCTGGATATTGGATTCAAGAGCCACTAATCATGTATGTTCTTCTATATAGATGCTTGATTCTACAGGAGAGCTTGTTAATGGTGAGGTGATATTGAGACTTGGCAGTGGCACGCTCGTGTCAGTGCAAGCAGTGGGGACAATCCGTCTTAATTTTGGAAATAATTTTCTTATTATGAATAATGTTTATTTTATTCCTAGATTTTCAAGAAATTTGATTTCTCTTCTTATTATTGCATTAACAATCTTTTGAAGTTTCTTTTATTAATAATTAGTTTATTATTTCAATATTTGTCATGCTGAAGTTTCAAATGGACTATATATGTTTAAACCGACTGAACATGCGTTAAATAATTCTGAATTGTTTAAATTATCAAATTCTAAAAGTAAAAAACAACAAAGATTTTCTCATAATGATGATGACATGTATCTATGGCATCTTAGGTTGGGATATATTAATCTAGATAGATTAAACAGGTAAATAAACACATGGTGCTTTGAGAGAACTAAAAGTTAGGACTCTTCATGTTTGTGAATCTTGTCTAGAGGGAAAAATGACCAAGAGACCTTTCACAGGAAATGGCCAAATAGCCAAGGAACAACTTAAGCTAGTACATAGTGATGTCTGTGGACCGATCAATGTATAAGCTAGAGGTGGATATGAGTATTTTGTCACTTTTATTGATGATTACTCTAGATATGATTATACTTACCTAATACATAAAACTCAGAAACTTTTGGAAAGTTTAAGGATTTCAAAGCTGAAGCTGAAAAGTAATTGGATAAATCATTGAAAACACCTCGATCAAATCAAGGTGGTGGATACTTGTATTTAGAATTCAAGAATTATATGCTGGAGCATGGCATTCTACCCCAACTTAGAGCACCTGGAATGCCACAGTAAAATAGTGTTTCAAAAGGAGAGATCGAATCCTATTGGATTTGGTTAGGTCTATATTAAGATACTCATTACTATCACTCATATTTTGGGGATATGCACTTTAAACGAAAACTTACGTTTTGAATGTAGTGAAAGACACATTTAGAGTTATGGAATGACTCTAAACCTAGTTTACGTCATTTCTATATATGGGGGTGTCTAACTCACGTTCTTAGACCCAAGACTAAAAAGTTAGACTTAAGGTCTGAAGTATGTATATTTGTTGGCTATGCTTCAAAGACTAGATGTGTGTACTTTTATAGTCACACGGATCAAAAGGTGTTTGTATAGAAAAATGCCACATTCCTTGAATACGACTATATCGAAAACTACAAACCTCAAAGCAAATTAGGTCTCGAAGAATCATCAAACCACATTCATCATTAACCGATAAATGGCAAATCATAGAAACGATTGTTCATGTTCAGGGAACCCCAATGCAACTTCATAGTGGGAGGGTTGTAAGACAGCCTATTCGCTATAAATTAGAGGCACATGTCCTAGTGTCTGACACTGATAAAGATGATCTATTAACCTTTAAAGAGGCGAGGGATGATCCTGAAAAGAAGAAATGGAAAGATGCCATGAACCAGGAAATGAAATCGATGTATTCCGATTCCATATGAGAACTTGTAGATTCACCTAAAGATGTTAGGCCCATTGGATGTAAATGGATCTTCAAGAAGAAAATAGGTGCAGATGGGAAAGTAGAGACTTTTAAGGCACAACTGGTTGCTAAAGGCTATACACAAAGGGAATGAGTTGATTATGAAGAGACATTCTCACCCGTAGCTATGCTAAGATTCTTTCACATCCTTTTATCCATAGCCACTAGTTTATACTATGAAATATGGAAAATTGAGGCCAATATAGCTTTTGTGAATGATTCCCTTGAAGAAAGCATCTATATGATGCAACCAGGAGGGTTCGAGAGAAAGGGACAAGATCAGAAAGTATGCAAGTATCTTAAATCTATTTTTGGATTAAAACAAGCATCTAGATTTTGGAATCTTACCTGTGATGAGATTATTAAATCATATGGATTTGAGCAAAATGTTGATTACGCTTGTGTTTATAAATATATCAAAGATAAAATAGTGGTTTTCATAATGCTTTATGTTGACGAGATTTTACTCATTGGAATTGATGTAGCAACTTTGTCAAAAGTAAAGAAGTGGTCAGCTGAGAAATTCTAAATGAAACATTTAGGAGAGACGAGCTATGTTCTAGACATCCAAATCCTAAGGGATAGAAAGAACAAGTTATTGGCACTTTCTCAGGCATCTTATATTGACATTGTACTAGAAAGATTCTCTATGGGGAATTCCAAGAAAGGTCAACTACCAACCAGACTTGGAATTGTCCTCTCTAAGGAGTAATGTCCTAAGACACATCTGGAGGAAGAGGATATGAGAAATGTTCTTTATGCTTCAGCAGTTGGTAGTCTCATGTATGTCATGTTGTGTACGAAACCAGACATTTGTTATGCGGTGGGAATTGTCACTCGTTAGCAATCAAATCCTAGTTTAGATTATTGGATTTTAGTAAATCACATTCTCAAGTATCTTAGAAGAACAAGAAACTATATGCTTGTTTATTCAGGTGGAGACCTGAACCCCATTGGATATACTGATTTTGATTTTCAATCAGACAGGGACAGTTAAAAGTCGATGTCTGGATCAATATTCACCCTAGGTGGATGAGCTGTACTCTGAAGAAGTATTAAACAATTTAGTATTGCAGATTCCACTACGGAAGCTGAATATATAGCGGCTTGTGAAGCTGCGAAAGAAGCGGTATGGCTAATAAAATTCTATATTGATCTGAAAGTAGTTCCAGATATGGACAAGACATTGATCCTGTACTGTGATAACAGTCGGGCGGTAGCTAATTTCAAAGAACCATAGAGTCACAAGAGGGGCAAGCACATAAAGAGAAAATATCATCTTGTAAGAGAGATCGTGCATCGAGAAGATGTGACTGTTATGAAGATAACATCAGATTAAAACCTGGCTGATCTTTTTACTAAGATACTTCCCCCGAAATCATTTGAGGGCCATGTGCAAAACATGGGGTTGAGAGTGATGCCACATTTTCTTTAGGGCAAGTGCAAGATCTGTTGGGCGTAGTGCCCTCAAAGCATGTATTTTGATATTTTAATATGAAATTTAATGCAATAATATTTTTTTTATAATTGTTCTTTTAAATTATTGTTGAATAATTTATGTAATATCTAAAAGTTTCATATTCATTAATGAGACTATGATCTTATATAAGTACGAAATGATTAACGTCATAGATAATGAACAAAATTGTCAATAACATATCAAAGTATGAAATCTTTAATGCATGGTTGCTAGTACGGTTCACTAAGCATTATAGATGCATGTGATCTAGATCTAGATTATTGATGTGGATAGACATCTTAGTGAAAGTATTTTATATAATAAGATTATATATGACAAGACCGATGTAGATTAATATCTTTATTAACTTGTTATTTATCATAAAAATTTAATACACATCAATCTGATGATCATATGTACATTAGTTTGAATCCTGAATAGTCATGAACTCATATGCATGTCTACTAGATCTTTTGATTCACTCGTTAAGGCTTGTTTATAAAATAGGCTAGTGACTTTTGTTTTAGAGATTCAGTGATATGGATGGGTGGGAACACTGCAATGTCATGTGACATTGCAGTGTTGTACAATTGTAGTGGGCCTCACTTCAATTTCACATTTGTATTTAATTTATTATTTTGTCTCTAAAAAATCCGACATGTTATTATCTAGAAAATATATTTATTATTTTATTGGTTTCAGTGTGCTAACAACACAGTGGCAATCATGGTGAAACTCTCTTAGATTAAAAGTTAATCAAAAAGTTATGTGAAGAACTTTTAATTATTTTTCGATCAGAGTTTTGTCTCACAAATTAATCCTTCTAAAAAATATCTAGATCTTATGTGTTGAGTACATCTAGAGCCAGAAAAATATTCTTGATATATTTTACGTGCCCACACACGTCCTAATGTATTTGAGGATTGGCTTGTACGATCGTGGTGTGGATCTCGAAGTCTACCGTTTATGCTATATTAAGATCATTGTATTGCAATGAAGCTTGATTGGACTATAAGAGGTATGTTTTATATCCATGTATGTATTTGATTTAATATATAAATATATAATGGACGTAATCTGAAAAAAAAAGTGTTTTTCAATTAAAAAAATTTCATCTTTGAGATTGGTGACGATGCGATCGTTTATCATTTTATAAGTTTTTTAAAACACCACCACACCTTCCGTCGCGTCACCGCGGATTCCAACAGTAATTTATAAGTGCAAAAATGAGCAAGTACAAGACTACGAAAAAGCTAAAAGTTATGAAAAACAATCTTCTTTTCATTGATGATAAATTAAAATTACAATGAAAAGAAAAAGATACAAGGAAAGGAAAAAATAAAAGTTGGAAAGATTAAAATGACAAACGGAAAAAAGGAAATTCATGAAATGACAATTATTTCCTTTTTAGCAACATCTTTGCCCGGAATGGCAGTAATAGCTTCGGCACCGGATTCACGAGGTCCAAAATCAGTGGGGCCCTCCTATCTCCAGGGCAAGGGGCAAGATAATAATTATCCTTGCATTTCTTAACTATATATGTGGCCCTAAGTTCGTCAACACCCAAACCCAAATGTTACCTCTTATTCATATACTCGAAGCAAAGAAGGACTCTATATGAACTCGAGGTAAGCTGGGATGGGGCAAAGCCGAGGGTGTAGAAGACTTCTTGGAAAGTTGAGAATGCGAGTTTCAATCCTAGGGAAATGTATATAGGGTTGAGGCTGATCTAATATGGAGCCCTACAAGTTATCATGTGGTAGTTTCCTCTCCTAGGGCACATTTGACATCAGGGGGAATGATCCTCGATAGTGGTCCATAAACTGCCTAAGCTCATCTGGAGTCCTAACATGGGGAACTGTAGGTTTGAAGATGGTACCATCCTCCATGACTCTAAAGAAAGACAAAGAACATCAACATAGAAGAAGGAAGAAAATGAAAAAGAACTTACAGGTTTGAAAGCAAGAAAGTGAAGAAAGAAATGAAGGATAAGGCCTTAAATAAGTCGTGGACTTCAAAAGAAAATGGGAAACGCCTTATTCTGAAACGGGGCAACGAAGGGACACCTGCAAATACTTAATGACGAACAAACGTGACTGATAGCATGGGAGGTGCGATTGACAGCGTGGGGGAGCGATTGACTACGAATGAGATGAAATGACATAACCGCTGACAAATAGAGAAGCGACAACTGGCAAAGAAGTAATGATAATTCTGCTGAAAATGAAATACAAAGAATCAATCCATGCATGTTCAAACGATCTTAAGAACAAAAGCAGGAATCTGAAACGGTGGAAAGGCGTACGCGACAAACACTGATAATGGGAAGACTAAAGATCACCTCGAAACCGTGCAAGTTCTAAAGAAATGGTTAATGATGTATTGATTTTTGTGATATAATAATATTGTATATTGACTTTCCAAGACAAGTCAAATACAATAGGGAAAAATGAACAGGCAAAAATATTTTCTCTGACACGTGCTCAAGAAAAGACCAATCAAAGGAAGGCATGAAGATAGCTAACATGGCAGCCTAGGAGAAGGAGTGAAGGTCGTCGATCTGTTGAACATGCAAGATTGATTTGTTTATTATAAATAGATGAATTAAATCTTATCAAGGTTCTTGTTGATTATCTTCTTAATAGAAAAAACATAAACTTAATTAGATTCTATGCGATCATTTGTAAGCATATAAATAGAGACTAATTATAACTTCAAAGATCATCAAATAATAGAGTAATAACACTCATATTATTTTCTCGACTCTCTCTCATTTATTTTCATTATTTTTTAGTGTGAAGAATTTTTCCTTTGCAATCATCTTGAAAGTTGAATCAAACACAATGTGATGCCCAATGAAACAAGTAAATTTTAAGAGACCAAGGTCGAATAAATCCACTCAATTTTTATGTTATTATTATAAAATGCTCATTCAGTAAATGAAATAACTGATAAATTGAATATATCAACGTTTTTAGTTAGAGTCCAGAAGAAATTGAGTTTTTGATGTATATATACGGAAAGTCATGTGCAATGAAAATGCAAGTACCAGAAATTGCCCAACCTTAATTGTGGCCTTAGCCAAAAATCTTGGAATTAGGCCTCTTATTTATTTAGTACAAACAAATTTTGTTCTCTTCTTTTATTTGTCGGACACAGCTATGATTATAGATTTATTCTAAATAACATGTTTTTTTAATGATTAATCTCGCTAGTATATTGAATCTTTTTGTAAAAAAAGTTAAGAAATTAAGAAAATGAGATAACGAAAACATAAATAGCGTATGCATTTGTAAAAATTACTACTCTTTTTATCTCGTTAAGTATTTTATGAATTTACGTCAATTAGTTTTTGTTTCAAAATATTAACCTAATTAAGTATTTTAAATGAAGGTTTAACCTCTCTATGCATAACTAAATTAAATTTAACTAGACTTTGTAAATTGTTTAACAAAAACGTGACTTCTAAAGAAAACTGGGGTTTGACAAAATAAAAGTAAGAAAGAAAATTGAGGTTCTTAGATAAAATGAAAGAACAAAAGAATAGGGGTTGAAAATAAAAGACACAAACTGTGGCCCTTTCATGGCCCTAAGAACCGCAGACACTGATATGCGATATGGATACGATACGATATTTATACATCGATACATAATGTTTCAAAAAAATAGGATACGAGGATACGCAACATTTTATAAATAGATAAATAATTTTTTTAATTTTTGTAATATTTCTATATAAGCAAATATATATATATATGCAAGATTTTGAACATCTTTTTTGAAAATCTGTTTTGCAGCAGAGCAGTCAACACGGATAAGAAAATGTTGATTTAATAGATCATCTTGAAATTTTAATACACATTTCACAATTGCTAAACATTCTTGTTTAATTGTTGGATAATTCTTTGCTGGTCCTTTCCAGGTACCAGAGGTAAATCTTAATAATTCTTCTTTATGAGTTTGAGGATTTAACTGCTTCAAAATACCTCCATAACCTAGGTTAGAGGCATCAGTTTCTACAATTTTATTCCACGTCGGGTGTGGTAAAGCTAAACAGTGTAATTGTTGAAATTTAGCTTTAATATTCTTAAGTGCTAATGTAAGATCTGATGTCCAAGGTATAGGTTTCTTTCGAAGTCTCTGATTTAACAGAGCAGTGTCCTGAGCTAATTGGGGATAAAAGTCACGGATATAATTCAAACTTCCTAGAAAGCGTTGTAATTGTGTTTTGTCTTTTATTTCATCTGAAAATTTAGATGCAAAATCTATACTACGGTTAATAGGGATAATAGTGCCATTAGAAATGTTATGGCCTAAGAATCTAACTGTTGTTTGAAATAATTTCATTTTAGTAACATATAATACTAAACCATTTAGGATAATCACATTTTTAAAAATATTAAGATGTTTAAAATGCTGGTCTATGGATGATGAGAAGATTAAGACATCATCAATGTAACAGATAATAAATGCAGTGTAAGCATTAAAAAATCATTCATGATATGCTGGAATTCAGATGGACCATTTTTGACACCAAATGGTAAAACATTCCATTCAAAATGGCCAAAAGGTACAGTAAAGGCAGTTTTATACCTGTCTGCTTCAGCTATTTGGATTTGCCAAAATCTTGATTTTAGATCAAATTTTGAAAAGAGTACAGAATCATAAAGTCTATCAAGTAGATCTTTTTTATTTGGGATTGGATATCTAATCCATTGTAATGCATCATTTAATGGTTTATAATTGATCACTAATCTAGGTGATCTTCTTTCTATCTCAGCATTTTTGTTTACATAGAAACCAGTACAACTCCAAGGAGATTTACTGGGTCTAATTAATTTCTTTGTTAACAGAGATTCAATATCAGTTTTTCATAGTTCTAAATATTCTTTTTTTATTTGGCTAGGTCTCGATTTGGTAGGAATATTCTTCTCATTGAAGTCAGGCTAATATGGCAAGGAGATAATGTGTTTCTTTCTATCCCAAAAGGCATTAGGGATATCACTACAAGTTTCAGATTGGAATTCATGAAGAATAGTGTGAATTTTCTTTTGTATTGTGAGTTGTTGAATACGTTGGTCAACAGTTAAAAAGTGTATTTCTTTTTGTAATAAATTGATTTGATTTGTCTATCAATCAGATGTCTGATAATATCTACTTCCTTAGTATACGGTTTGGTAATGAATTCAAACGTGATGTCAACAGTTTCAACAACTGTATGGATACCAGAGGTATCAATTCTGGTAATAGGTATAATTGAATTAAGGAAAGGATTTCCTAAGATAATACTTCGTGTCATATTCTTAATGAGCACAAATGAGGCAGGTATGCAAACTCCCTGTTTGCAGATAAGTGCTTCTGGTATTTTGTATTGGATTCTCATTGAATTCCAACTAGCGCTTGTGAGAGATTGAGTGGTTGTATGAAAATATTTTAGAGGGATTAATCCTTCACGAATACAGTTCATATTTGCACCACTATCTACTAAGACAATGGCGTTAGTAATGAGAAAATCAGGTTTGATAACTAAGGTAATCTTTGTATACCATTTCTGAAAAGTGACCTGATTTAGAAGAAAAAGGTACGGATTATTTTCCTTTATCTGATCTGGTGAGATCTGACAAGGCTGATCTGATGAAGTCAAAGATTGACCTTGACTTTGACCTGGCTAATCTGGTGAAGGCAGGTCTGGGAAGATTACAGGGGCTTTCCCTTTGGCTGTAGACTGTTTGAAGAGATTCAGCTCTTAAGAAAGGATTTAATGTGCAGTCTTTAACTGTTGGATATCAGTTTTAATAATATTAATTTCCATTTTCAGATCATAAATAGTTATGGGTTTATGAGGTATATAATCCTGTTGAATACGGTTTAATAATTCTTTCATACTGTAATTTTCTACAGGTTTGATCTCAGGAGTGGAATATTCCTTGTAGCAAGTTTCTAGAAACTTGAGTTTCATTTCAGGATCAGTGATTTGATCAGCTGTGGCAAGAAGAGATCGTTGAGCATCAGTTAATACATTTAGACCTGGTCCTTTCAGATCTAAACCGTTCATCTCAACTATTGCCTTCCAATAATTGGTTTTTGTTATGGTATTGCAGTTCTTAGAGCTGCAGCAAGGTTGATCAGGTTGTTCAGATGTGACAGAAGAATCAGATTCAGATGCAGAAATATATGCAACATCAACATCTGAATTAGTAGTAGAACTGTCGTCAGAGAGGCAGTTCAGAATCTTTTGTTGTGTTTCTTCATCGAGAGCTAACTCATGAAGTTTTCTTTTGAATTTAGACCGGCATTTGTTGGAAAAATATCCAGTTAAGCCACACTTATAACAAATGGCTTTGGCTTTGCTGTTATGAGATTTCTGGTGTGGTTGAGATCTATATTTAGATTCTTTATGTCTAAATTTCTTTTTTAAAAAGTATTTCTTATGCGGTTTAGGATGCTTTGAGGAAATTCTAGGAGGCTTGGATGATGAAGACGTGGTTGGATAATGTATTTTAGTATCATAGGCAAATTGATCACAAAATTCACCTAATTCTTTTCTGTTGTCAAGATTCTGACTCTTCATCATATGTTGTAGTTTCATATCATTGCATAATCCTAGTCCTTCTTCTATTACTAGGGCAATGAGATGTCCATAAGTATATTGATCATAAGGAATATCCATTTGATCATGCTTATCACGTAGTTTTCTTCTTACTCTTTCAGCAAAAAGACTTGGGAGGCCATCAATGAACTTTGCCTTCCAATGTTCATTGTTTGCATCACTTCTCTGCATGACTTTCATAAGAAAGACATCTTTATACCATCTGAAGTGAGTCAGAGAAGGGCATCTCAGGTTTTGGAGAAATTCTCTGTGTCTGTCAGTATTGACAATTCCTGGGCCAAGGAAATGGTGAATAATGGATTAGGCCAGGGTATAACAGACATCTTCAGTTCTGGTATGAGTACCAGTAATTGGGTCAATATTTATTTTGAAAGAGTTTAAGATTTCTTGGCGTTGACTTTCAGTGAGACAATTGTCCCGTCAGCCTTTCAGCGTTCCTGTGAAACCATTGACCAGGAACCTGCAGATCTGGTGATCCGTATTCTCATTCTGCTTACACACAGAAGAGTACATGATCATTTGATGAATGGTCTCGAAGACCTGATATTCTATTTTGCCATCTATGTTCCATTCGTAGATGGTTTTGCCATGGTAAGATTTCTGAGAATGAAGAAAGTCTTCTTCATATAAAATATCTTGGGGAGTAGGTCTGGGATAATAATACCTACTTGGTCCAGTTAAAGCCATACGGGTAGTAGGTCTTTTTGAATAGCTAGAAGAGAGTTTATTGATGGAATCATCAAAATTCTTTTGAATATCTAAGATTTGAGGGGGGGAATACTCTTCAGGATTAGGTGGTTCATCCTGGTTCATCATGTTCAACTGTCCTGAAGATGATTCAGGTGTGGAGGTCTTATCAGGTGTAGAGATCTTCAGATTCTTGATCTTATCCATTGTGGTTTCCATGAAATCATCCTCCTTCTTACTAGATTTTAATTTAAAATTCTGAACATCTAAAGGAGGTTTAAGCGTTACTGGTTCAATCATAAATTTGGGTTTCTCTGTTTGAGGAGTTTTAGATTGGATCTCCTGAATTTGAGAAACTTGTTCCTCAATCCAAGTTAACTGTGTTCCTACAGTTTGAAGGAAGATGTTGGTGTAATTTTTCTGTTTGGTTAAGGGTAGAATATCTTTTACCTTAAATATATCCTGATGGTTGGTCTTATCTGACACATTAGTATAGGGGTTAATGACCAATGGTTTTTGGTTGCCTTGTCCTGGAGCAAGTTCTAAGGATAATGGTGGTGGATGAATAGCATGGTAGGTTCTACCAGTTGTGGTTATCTAAGTTTTCTGTATATTGGTGAGAACTTGTAACTGTTGGTCATCTTTAATTTTGACTCTTTGAGTGAGCTGGTAATACCATTCAGGAAAAGACTGAAGGCATTGATCCTGTTCTAATTGGAAGTAGAACAAGTTCTTAAGATCTAAGAGCTGTTGAGGATTATGGTTGGTGAAATACCAATCTCTGAAATCCTTATATTGTGGTTGCATAAAATCCTGGTGAAGACTTTGTCTTAACATGCTATTGGGTGTGAAATCCATCTAAATGTTGAATTGCATGTCACTAGCAGTTGGGCTCATTGGCCTTCTGTTTATGGTGGATTCATAAACACCATGAGGAATTTGATTTTCGCTGATGTTTCCTCTAATCTGATCCTCTGGGGGAAAAGAATGATCAGATTCCTCTGATCCATGAGGTTCAGCGAAAGAGGCCCGAGAAGATTCGAGGATTTCTACCTGATAAGGAGGGATACTATGGCGGCTGAGACTAGACGGGCTTCTCGTCAGAGGCAGAGGTGGTTTTTAAAAATAAAGATAGACGTTGCCACCGTGAGTTTGGATGACATCATCAAGGGATTGTCATATGACAGGTCTGGTATGGACAGCCTGGGGAATTTTCCAGGTGTCAGGAAAGGTGATGTCAGATCAGGTAATCATACGAGGAACAACCACTTGGCTGTTAAATAGATTAGTATCAATCAGGACAGTATGTCCTTGTTCACTTTGCTTTCTGGTATAAGGATTCAAGGTTGTCAAAACCTTAAGATGAATCCTAAAGAGGATAGCAAAGGGAGACGATCCTGGAAGATAATCATAGCCATGTGATTGAACTCTCAGTTCAAGTACTTTGGCTAGATTGTTGTCAGATAGTGCAATACTTAAATTTGGATAAATATTAAAATAAATAGGTCCATGAGATTAACTAGTGTCTATGGCTCCCGTAATGGAAGCTTTCCAGTTCAGACACCTACCATATCTAAGGGTGTATTGTATGCTGGTGTTCTCTCCTAGCAGAATTAAAAGTTTTAATGCAATTTGCACTAAGCCTATATGCACATATTTATATTTTTGCATGAATGGATATAAATCATGCAAATGCAACAGATATAAAACATCATCATTATGCTGTAATGGAATGGCATATTCAAATGTTTTAATGATTTTACGGCTAGTGAAATCAAAGTTCCAATTTTATATATTGTTTCAGGTTTTACCTTAGGTATAGTCCATTTATCTAAGGCTTCTTTTACATCTTGATATGCAATTAATTCGGTTACCTCATATGTGGAGGTTACTGTATTAGCTACGGATTGTATAGATGCAGAGCTAAGGTCAGACATGTGTGTGTGTGTGACCATGTATGCCTAATGTAAAAAGGATATACACAGTACTATAGCCAAGACTAATTATGGCTCTGATACCAACTTGGGCTAACCAACACGCACCCATCATGTGAGGAGGCAAAACACTGTAGGTTCAGTAAGTTCAGATAACAAAATAACTTACACTGAGCACGTCTGTCAATGTTTTACAGGGGTCAATGGTCTTAACGCAATCTCTGCTCAATAGACCTTACCCAGACGTGACTTGGGTGACGTCCCACTCAGTGTTCATTGATTGTTTTCTGAACTTACTGTAGTACAGTGAGTACTTCCTCAACCATAACAGATACATATTGAGTGCCTTGGGTTAGCAACAGAATCATGATTAGTAGAGCTTATAGTCATGGTTATACACGGTTTACATTAATACATACATGGTCTCATGAACAGAGAATATGAGGAGTAAAAGAAACTTACGGTGAGGGAGCACTGGAGCTCCTGGTGGCAACAACGTTATATATGTGCAGGTGTGAGCAGGACAGTAATGGAGATAAGAAATAAGAGAGGAGTTAGAGAGAAAATGGTAAGACAAACTTAAGAGCTCAACTCATGAGCATTCTATTAAACATAAAAGAAAAGCTTTGTTTTTCTCAACAAGGGTGAGAGGCCCTTTTATAATACATAAAAGTAACTTAACTAGAGTACAACATTATTTAGAAAAGTAACTTAACTCAAACTTAAAGTAACGATACAACACTTCGATATTAGATATAGTAAGTTCCATCATCTTCTTCTTCCTGGGATATTGTCTGCTTGGGAATGTTGTTTCTACGTGCATTTCATTTCTCAATGTACTGATAATGTTTGAGTCATCAAACAAGTTCATTTCTTCCCTTTAAATCAATGGAATGCAAGCTTGGTTCATTATCACATGGTTGTACACAATTTTAATGATGTCGAATTACTACATCACGCGATCAGGTATGCGCCACTCCACTATGTGAAAGCAAATCAATGGAGAGATAGATCGCCAATTGTTGTGGCTGTTAATGCAATAAGTTGAGAGGCTAGAGGACATTCGAGTAAAGCTGTCATATAATCTAATAATGTTAAAAATAGTTACACAATAGATCCAATATTACATTATTTCAATCTAACATATATCATAGATATATAATGTTACCATGAATGGGTCTGGAAATCTAACATGAATTGATATTACATTAGTACATGCATGGGTCTTTCTATGACACAAGATGAATCTTTCCATCTATGGGACATCAAAAGTCATAAATTAACACATAAGAAGTAGTATATAATAATGAAAACATGGAACAATATCAAATCAACATATCGTGTACCCAACGGAGGTGAGGCAACGGAACATCATCCTCAACATGTGCGAGTTGATGTAACCTCGACGGTATTAAATGAGGGCATCTTTCCCATGCCCATATTTGCAGTAATATCAAGAGGCCGACAATATCATGAGCACCCTTAAGGTAACCTCTGCACAACTCTCCATATAACCAAGCTAGACATGCACTATCCCAACTATATTGACTGGTTATACCAAAGTTATCTAGCAATGATAGAAATATCAAGTGCACTAAATTATTAGACTTGTTAGCGAACAGAAAGTCTAAATTATTAGACTTATTATCAGATCATATTCATTCGATATTCTATTACGTGGTATAGGTATCTCATATGTCACAGTCTAACTATGTAAACATTCGTGATGAGACCCCGCATACATTGAAAGTTCATTTGCTTTACCAATAATTCCTCCTCATCGGCAACATCATCAACACTGTCATTTATTTCAACTTCTTCATTTTAAGGGGCCAAGATTTCAAATACTTGGTCATTGAATCCTAGAATAGATACATCATCATCCAACGGGTTATGACTAGGACCATCATCATATAAATGATGATTGTGGACACTACTAAACATTTTGTTTGGTATGTCATTTAACAGATATTGTGTGCTAGGACCGATATCTCTAAACTTTATTGAATCGACATGTCTTGGAAGCAATATGTGTGGGTGTGATCTGGATGTTGCCTCAAGATATAATTCTACAAAGTTGAGTGGTGGAAATTGTAAGATACAAGTAAACATATTACAAACATCATCGCCATCTCTTATTGGTAAAGTTACATAGTTGCACAACCCAAAACCAAGATGAAATGGTAAGTGATAAGTTATGTCTAGCTTTGTAAGGGTACAGTCAATTGACAAGGCATCACATATGATGTCATGTAGTTGGTCAAAGTTCATTCCACTATGTACACCGATTCCCTTAATCGAATTATGAGCATAACTGTGATTTTTTTTATTTGTAATATTGCTTTAATATAAAACTATTAAAATAATTTACTCTTCAAACTATATAGAAAATTAATAGACTTTTTGCCGTGTAAGCGAAATTAGCTCTTCAAGAGGTGATTTATGGTATTAACAAACCATCCAATGTCGAGGTAGAAGAATATGTGGAAAGAAAACATGTTCTGAAGACGAGTTGAAATCAAGCAGAACTCGTGTTTTTAAAACACGAGGTCTAGTTTCCTAATCTCGCGTTTTCAAAACATGAGGTCCTAAAGACCTCATCAAACGAGGTCCTAAAGACATCCTTTGAGTAGGTCTCTTTAGGACTTCATGAAACAATGCCTCTTCGAAGAACTCATGAAATAAGGTCTTTTATGTTAAAGAGGTCATCGGACCTCTTGAAAGAGTCTAGCGGCCTATTTTATGGGACGGGAAACTGAACTTGCATTTTAAGTAGGCGAGTTGTGTCATCAAAATGGGACATCACTCCACCCTCTCTTCCTTGAGTTCTCTCCTCCATCCCCAGTCATCCTCACACCCCGGGCAACCTCAGATCACTGTTGTACATCTTCCAATGTCTCAACTGTTGAGAAAATTTTACCTTCCACCACCACATATCATAGTTCATTAGGTATAAATCAATGTTTGAAACTGTAAGTGTTTGTATTTTTTTATACAAAGAACTTTAAGTTTTTGTTTGTTGTTAGTGATTTTTTGAACTATTTATTGTTTGTTGTTAGTGATTTGTTTGAACTATTTATGATGTTGTTCGTGAAACATGCTTGATTAATGACAGTGTGGCTACTAAGATTTGGTTTTTTACTATTTAAAGAACTTTTCTTCAAGAAGAAAAATATTGTTTATGCTATTTATATTTGTGTATATGTAGCTATTCATTTTAGGGAAAAATCTGTTAGCTAGTAAGTTGAAGGATAACGGCCTATTTTATGGGACGGGAAACTGAACTTGCATTTTAAGTAGGCGAGTTGTGTCATCAAAAGGGGACATCACTCCACCCTCTCTTCCTTGAGTTCTCTCCTCCATCCCCAGTCATCCTCACACCCCAGGCAACCTCAGATCACTGTTGTACATCTTCCAATGTCTCAACTATTGAGAAAATTTTTCCTTCCACCACCACATATCATAGTTCATTAGGTATAAATCAATGTTTAAAGCTGTAAGTGTTTGTGTTTTTTTACATAAAGAACTTTAAGTTTTTGTTTGTTGTTAGTGATTTTTTGAACTATTTATTGTTTGTTGTTAGTGATTTGTTTGAACTATTTATGACGTTGTTCGTGAAGCATACTTGATTAATGACAGTGTGGCTACTAAGATTTGGTTTTTTACTATTTAAAGAACTTTTCTTCAAGAAGAAAAATATTGTTTATGCTATTTATATTTGTGTATATGTAGCTATTCATTTTAGGGAAAAATCTGTTAGCTAGTAAGTTGAAGGATAGAGGATAGAAAAATGTTAGCATTATTGCATATGGACGGTCATATATTTTACCGTTCAAATGGCGTTGTCTATGCTCATAATTCGATTAAGGGAATCAGTGTCCACAGTGGAATGAACTTTGACCAACTACATGATATCATATGCGATGCATTATCAATTGATCACACCCTTACAAAGCTAGACATAACTTGTCATCTTACCATTTAATCTTGGTGGTAGCTTGTGCAACCATGTGACTTCACCAATTAGAGATGATGGAGATGTTCATAATATTTTTAATTGTATCTTACCATTTTCACCACCCGACTCTTGAATTTATCTTCAGACAACACCAACATTGCTTCCAAAACATGTACATTCAATGGATTTTAGAGATATTAGTCCTAGCACACAATATTCGTTACATGACATGCCAAACACAACGTTTGATAGTACTCACAATCTTCATTTATGTGATGATAGCCTTAGTCATAACCCGTTGAACGATGATGTATCTAGTCTTTAGATTCAATGACCAGGTATTTCAAATCATAGCCCTTTCAATAAAGAAGTTGAAATAAATGATGGTGCTAATGAAGTTACCGTTGAGGAGAAATTATTGGTGGAGCAAATGCATTCTCAACGTATGCATGAAGTCCTATCACCAATGTTTACACAGTTAGATTGAGATGTCATAGATGATATGCCACATGAGATACATATATCATGTAGTGGATTATAGAATGAATCTAATGACAAGTCTAATAATTTAGACTTTTTGTTTGCTGACAAGTATAATAATTCAGTGCACTTGATATTTCTACGCTTGTTGGATGACTTTAGTATTGCCAGTCAATATAGCGGGATAGTTCTACCCTTGTTGTATTATGAACGAGTGTATAAGATAAATAGTAGATTAGATAAATAATATTGTTTTGTCTACTGAGTATGTTTATCTATGGTGGATTTATTGAATTTACAGATACTATCTACATAGGGGGAAAAGTAAGAATTTTTTGTTGGGAGAAAGCTAGATAAATGGAACTCGCCTCTTAAAGAGGGTGAGTTCCCTTTGAAAAGAGCTTGCCACCTAAAGAGGCGAATTCTCTTAGTTTTGTTTAAAAAGAATTCGTCTCTTAAGTGGTGAGTTTCCTTCAAAGGTAAATTCACCTCTTGAAGATGAGAGTTTCCTTTAAATTAAACTCGTCACTTGAAGAGGTGAGTTCCTCTTAGGGTCAATCAGACATGGACAAGTCAAAACCACCTCTTCAAGAGACGATTTTGACATGGACAAAATTACATCATTTTTCTAATTAGTTTTTAAAACTAGATCATTTTAATAATAACTTTCATTAAATGCATATTAACTCACCTCTTAGTATTATTTTAATATAAAATTATTAAAATGATATACTCTTCAAAATAACTAAAAAATTAATACACTTTTTGTTAGGCAAGCAAAATCACCTCTTCAAGAGGCGATTTATGGTGTTACAACACCTTCCTGCGTGGAGGTAGGAGAACACGTGGACATAATGCATGTTCTAAAGACACGAGGTAAACTTAAGAAGAACTCGTGTTTTCAAAACACAAGTGCAACTTAAGAATAACTCGCGTTTTAAAAACACGAGTCAACTTTAAGGAGCTCGTGTATTTGAAACAAGATGTCTACTTTTCAAACCTCATGTTTTCAAAACAGGAGGGTCCTAAAGACCTCGTTGGACCTCATTTGTCTAGGTCTATTTAGGACTTCGTGAAACGCAGTCTCTTCAAAGACCTCATGAAACAAGATCTTTTATGTCAAAGAGGTCTACACGATTAAGGGTGTTCACGGTTCGGTTCAGTCAGTTTTTGGTGAAAAATAAAACCGAACTGAAATTTTGGTTTGACAATAAAACTGAATTGAACCAAATCAAACTGTTCATGTCAAAAGAACCGAACCATGAGCTTTGATTTGGTTCGATTCGGTTTGGTATTATTAATTAAAAAATATAAAATCAAAGTTTCATTCGATTCAATTTGATATGAAATTATATATATAAAATAATAATAATAATAATAATAATATGAATTAATGTTTCGGTTTGGTTTGGTTAGAAAACCACCAAAATTTTGAACCGAACTGAAACTTCGGTTATTTCATTTTCCCGAACTGAACCGAACCGAAGACATATAAAGAACTGACTGAACTGGTCATTTCTGATTCAGTTCGATTTGGTAGAATAATTCACCCCTATAAACGGCCTTTTTATGTCAAAAAGGTCTGATGACCTGTTTGATAGGACAGGATGTTGAACTGACCTTTTGAAGAGACGAGTTCAATGTGTCATCTAAATGGGACATCAGCGCCAAGCCTTGAAAGTCAATTGATAAAAACGACGCCAACAAAACTTGCCTCTTCGAAAGGTGAAAGGAAGGTGTTGTAACACCATTTTCTCCTTCATTTTCCCCTCATCACTCCACTCTCCTTTCCCTGAATTTTCTCCTCCCTTCCTTGTCATCCCCACACCTCATGCCACCTCAGAGCATTGTTGTCATCTTCCGCTATCTCAGTTTCTGAGTTCTTGCCTTCCTCCACCACATATCATAGTACATTAGGCATAAATCATTATTTGAAACTGTAAGTGTTTGTGTTATTCTATCCAAAGAAGTTTTTGTTTATTAGTGATTTTAACTATTTGATGTTGTTAGTAAAGCATACTTGATTAATGATGGTGTGGCGACTAAATTTTGGTTTTGTACTATTTAAAGAACTTTTTTTCAAGAAGAAAATTATTGTTTATGCTATTTATATTTGTGTTTATCTAGCTATTCATTTTGGAGGAAAAATCTATTGGCTAGTAAGTTGAAGGATGGAGGATAAAAATATGTTAGCATTATTGTTTAGATGATTAGATAGTTACCGTTCAAATTGCGCTAGTTATGCACCTAATTCGATTAAGGGAATCAACATCCATATCATATCCATGGTGAAATGTACTTTGACCAACTAAATGATATCATGTCCATAGTAGAATGTACTTTGACCAATTAAAATGATATCATATGTGATGTCTTGTCAATTGACGTTATCCTTACAAAGCTAGAAGTAACTCGTCGTTTACCACTAAATCTTGATGTTGAGTTGTGCAATTATGTGACTTCACCGATAAGAGATGATGGGGATGTTCATAATATGTTTACTTATATCTTATAATTTCTAGCACCCAACTTTGTTGAATTATATGTTGAGACATCTAGATCACACCCTCACATATTACTTTCAAGACATGTGGATACAATAGAGTTTAGAGATATTAGTCATAACACACAACATTCGTGACATGACATGCCATGAAGGACTCTTATTAGTTATTTTGGGTTGTTAGGGATAAAAAAATTGGTCGCTAGATGGTAAAGAGTATTTGCAGTTTACTGATTGAAAGGATGACCTGGTGTAAGAACAAAGTGAAGGTATTTATTTTATGAAGAAACTGCTCGAAACCATATGAACAAAATCTAGGACACCAATAGAATCAGATTTTTCTCAACTGCTGATTCAGACCTACTCATTATTCCAAGCAACAGTTACAGAAAATCATTGAAGCAGCATACCTGAAATATTTAGAACATTTTATGAAAGAAGAGTTTTCTTTACATCTTGCCAGTCTCAATATCTCTGTTGGGAAATTACAGTTTCATAAGAGCTAGAGAAATTTTTGGGATATAATGCCTTTATTTTTCTTTTGAGTATGAGATCAATTCGGAAAACTGCAGAATCAACTGGAATTAGACGCTGTCGTTACTTATGTACAAAGAAGAAAGAACACCAAAACAAAACAGTGAATAATAAAAGAGACAAAAACGTTGGAAGAAAATCTCGAAGAGACGCAGAAAAGGATGAAAGCATTAAATCAATAACCAGGGAAAGCAAATAATTACAGAGGAATTGATCCATCGCCACCCTGCTGCTGCCTTACTCTCAGAGTCAAATATATCAATATCAATGTTCCCAAACTGGACCTGTAAATAAGCGGGTGGTGAGTGGGGATGATACAGTTAGTTGAATGAGGAAAGAAAATAACTTCAAAGGAAACTGCCTCTGGTACCAGAAAATGAGTACAGTTTTTTAGGTAAATACCAGATAATGAGTACATATACAAACAAATGAATTTGATGCAACATGCCAGTGAATTGTTGGCTCGTAAAGGAGTTCATGGAGAGGAAATTGATAGAGCAGTAACAACTTTTATAATGTCTTGAGATTTTAAGCAGTTCGTGTACAGCTGAAATGTGGATTTACTTCGGTTAAGACATCAGACCCAACAAAAAGATGATGGGAGATCAACACAAAAAGACTACTATCTTAAACCGTTCAAGTGGTCAGTGTATTGAGAACTCACAAGATTGAGAATAGAATAACAATTTTTCTTGAATCGAATGAGGCAGATCGCTTGTATTTTCTCCATCTGTTGTTTGGTGTGTCATGGACTTTCTCAGTAACTGGTTTATCTATTCGATCACAAGTCACAACATAGTGGTTAGGAACCAAACTTTTATCTGCAAGCACTACTAGCCAATGCAACAAAAATGCTAAAAAAATCATTATGGTATGATTTTTTTACTAGACTTTGTGGGTAAGTTTTTGGCATATTTTCTCATCAATGATAGAGATGAATAATAGTATCAGCTTAATCATTTAAATAACCAGTGCATGAAGACTGTAACATAAAGTAGTAGACCTAGAGTAGTGACTATGGTGACTACAACTAGTCCTTAAATGAGCACGGATTTTTTTCTATTGAAGAAGTATAATTCTAAATGAATCAAGTTTTACAATGCAAGGAGATCAGGAGCACTTATTAGATCGAAAAACAATCTATCAATATGCAGTGAACATTATAATTTGTGAGTAAAGGCTACGTAGTATGCTCATATACCTCTTAAGGAGAATTTCAGAAACATTAGGTCCATAAGAAGCTGTACTAGTTTCTCTCCCATCTTAAGGCTTGCCTGTCTAAGGAGCACCTTTTGCGCATGCTATAAGCCAACAAGAATTGGTTTTAGTAAAAAGATAAAAACTGAATATAAGAAAACCAGTAATTTAGCTAAACTTCCATTATGATTGCATTTGTATATGTGCTCTTTTATTCACAACTATAGATTGAGATCTAGTTGCAGACCTGTTACTTGAGGTGTCCAAAAATATTAAACTTAAAAAGAAGCATGCAAGTAACCCAGCACATATCGCATACACGTGGTGATGCACTGATAGTTTTCAAACTTCCGAAAGTTACTTCACAGGATTCAGGTGCTTTCATCTTTTCCTTCTCAATATCTATGTCCACTATACATGAGGAATCAGCATCTGGACCATTCACATGTATGTCAATAAATTTCTGGCAATTCAATTGGGTGTCCCAACACATCTGACTTTCCGATGGACCGAAAACCTCCATAAAGCTTAAAGCTAACTGCGAGGCACATTCTGAATTAGCTTCTCCTTCCTCAGGCAGAGTTGGAATCCCAGAAATATCTTCGTCCTAGTTAGATGGAAAAACTTTAGAACCTAAAGCAAGTAAAGTTTAATAAATAGGTAACACTGAAAACAATTTAAATTCATGTGTAAGAACTTGAGAAAAAATTAGTTGAAATAAAAAAGGTTTAGCAGAGATATGAACATATGGGAGAAGAAAATAGATCTTAATTGTGTACAAACTTGGTGAAGGGGGTGGGGCGGAAGGCAGAAGGAGGGAGAACTAATGTGTGCACAAGTGAAAGGTCAACAAGATTCAATTCCAAATGTTAGGATACGTAGCAGTACAGAGAACAGTATTCAATCACTTTTATATCGAAAAAGCAGATGCAAAAATGCAAATGAAGAGTAAAGAAACTGAAGAAAATTCTACAAGTTTTTGGTGGACACAAATATTTATAAGAAGCGTGAGTGATTTATGAAGCGTTCCGATTCAGTTGGAAGATAATGTGAGCCTTCATGATTAGCTTCCACTAAAATAAAATGCAGATCCAACAGAAAACCCCTCTAAATGTTAAATATCCACTCATGCAACTGCATTTCGTAGTATATGAATCTTAAACAGCCACTATAACACAAACATAAAACTTACATGTGAACCGCGAAAGGGGAACGAAGCCTTCTCGAAAAGAATTGGCAAAATATCTGTGCCGCATTGGTAAAATAGAATCATTGGACATGCAAATCAAAATGAAGCACCTCATATTCTGACAGATTAACTCTAAAATTACCTAAAGAACAGTGCTGGTTGGCCTCATCGAATCTTGTTGCGATTTTGGTGAGTTTCTCTTGAACATGAACTCTGTTTGGGATTATGACAAACTGAGGAAAATCCAAAAGAGTGTAGAGATGAAATCAGGCCAAAACAATGTCATAAGGTTTTTGTTCTCATGATCGAAGCAACAAAGAAATTAGATGATTGTTTTTTAAGTTTCTCGGCAACAGAGTAGCTAAAAGAAACCAAGTGAAATCGGATATGCGAACGGAGTAGCTTGAAATGCAGCAAAAGTCAGATGTATTAGATTACTCAAATTCCTACTAAATTTTGCTGATACTTTATAAATCAAAGCTTCATTATGCAAAAGAAAAACAGCAAATGCTAACCTCCTCGCTTTGATTGACAGCCATTCTTGCAGAGAAAGTGAGAGATTCTGTAACTGTGGCCTCAGTCGCTCTTTTAAAAGCACTTATGAGAGAGAGAGAGAGAGAGAGAGAGAGAGAGAGAGAGAGAGAGAGAGAGAGAGAGAGAGAGAGAGAGAGAGAGAGAGAGAGAGAGATGTTACATCGGAACAAGGAGCTCTTTTCATTTTATGTGGCGCGATTAACAAGTAAAGCTCCTGATTACGACGTCGACGACCAGGACAACTCCTTTTTTCTGGCCAAAATACCCTTCACTCTCTCACTTAAGGCCTTGTTTGCTTCACATTTTAAACTCCCACTTACTACAACGTTAAAATATAGGATCTCGACCTGCCTTTACAATTCAGAAATGTCATCTCTCCGAGTGTGGTTGTCCCTTCCAGGGCCCTTCGGACAGGTTGAGGCGCTAGAGGAGGCTAAACCTCATGTGGCTTCCATTGGTGTACTGAAGTAGCAGGAGCTCTGTTGGATCTGTTCGACATGTTTAGATCTTTGACTAATATTTTTTTGTTAATTTAAGTAAATATTTTATTTTTGAAAAATAAATAAGAGAATGGTAAAAAAAAAGTTGTATGTGCAATAAAAAAAAGTTATATGTGCAATAATGATTATTTTTTAACTGTAATTTTTTTTATAAAACTAAAAAATTTATGCACATACATATGTTATATTTTTATATATCTTAATATATTTTAATATACTATTAACATATCATATATTTTATCTATGATAATTATATATCATGAGGCTCAGTGATACGATGAAGGTTAGAGAGCTGAAGGGTTTTGGTCGAAATAGCATTACGGAATTCAGAGAGTTCAGATTGAATGCGTTGGACTGGAGATTGAAGAGAGGAGACGTCGGATCAGACAGTGGACAAAGCAAGTTCGGCATCTTGAGAGAGGAGAGTTGAGAGAGAAGGTCAATGACAACTAATTAATGGGTCAGATTCAAAAATTGGGTAAATTATAGGTCATGTACGACAGGCTGCCATTAGTGGATGAAACCGATAGGGATAGGAAAGCTGAAAAAATTGGGTCAGAGGCAAATTAGTCTAATGGGGAGGTGGTGATGGTGTTGGCAGATGTAGTTGAATAAGAGTGTAATCAGTCCGGTTAGATGTGATTTAGAGGGATTTAATGAACCGAACCGTAATTGCATTTTTTTCAACAATGAAAATCGAGTCGAACCATGAAACGTATAACCCATACCGTATCGGATCGTAAAAAATATACTAAAACAGACCCAACTGATAAAAAAACAAGATGTATGTAAACCCAGGAGTTTCTTTTGCTACATCTTAATCAGCTTCTGTACTTCACAGTCATATCTTCATGAATCTCGACACCAGCATGCTCTTAGAAGGGCGAGGGGTAGTGGAGGACATTTTGCGAAGAAGAAAATGGAAAAAGCGGATGGTTCAAGCTGTAATGGTAGAGATTATGTTCCAACTCTCTCGTCCCAATCTGCTAGTTCGTCAGAGTCTGAACCATTGGCTATGGATATGGGTGATACCTGGAATTCGTCCAATGGTAGACAAGCAAGACAATCCCAAGTGCAAGAAATTCTCCAACTCTTCCAGATAACAATATAATACAAAAAAGTCTCCAAATTTACCAGATCTCTAAACTTAATACAAATTCTCCAAATATGGGAGAGATGGACACAAATCGAACCATTGTTCTGCGTGAGTGTGAGATACAACAACGATGGATTCTGGGCCTTCGCGGGCCATCGATGATGGAGTTCGAACAGAGATCTGCTGAGCAATTGAGTTCGTCGGTGATGCAGTTGGACTCGACGATGGAGTCTAACTCGATGATGGAGTTCGGCTCAGGGACCACTAAGACAGAGAGAGACAATGAAGTTCAACTAGAGGAATGGTTAAGAAGGTTAAGCGGGAGGAGGTGAATCCTTCATTTTCACGAAGAGGGAGGGAGGGAGGCTGAGGCTGTGAGAAGTGAATGGGGGGAAATTAGAGAAAACAGGCTATATATATAAGTGCGGTTCAGTTCGGTTCAGTACGGGTTTTTCACAATAACCGAACATTAAACAAAAATGTCCCATTTTTCTACTTCTGGAACCAAACCAAACCGAACCGTCGGAAGTGACAAAACTGCCTGAACTGATGTGGTTTGGTCCGGTTCCATCGGTTTTTAAGGTTTGGTTGGTTTTCCTTACACCCATATAGTTGAACTAAAGGTGGAGAGGGAAAGAGGAAGAAGTAGTTACTGACGAAGAGAGTGGGGATCTTTGGATGTGTGTTGGGGATGCTGCTGAAGCTAACTAACTGTAAATTAGGGATTTGAACAAAACCGGCCATTATTGAGAAATGGAAAAAATTTGGTCCTTTAACAAAACTGATGCAAAAAATAGTTTAAATCCCTAATTTCCCATCTTTTCTATGTCAATAATATCTTCATTTCACTCTCAACGCCTATAAATAGAAAATGTAATGTAGGAGACCAATGTGAGGGAGTTGGTCTCTTTTTTACCTCTCTGCAACTTGATTCAATAGGGTGGTAAAGGAGAACAAAGTTGAGAGTGGGTTGGTGGTTGTTGTGTACCTCTTGACTGTAATTACTCCTAGTATTTATATTGTGAATTTGGTAGCTATGAAATGGGATGTCTAAAGTACATACCAAGGCCGCTCCTCTGATGGGGCATCATCTTAAACTAATCTCCTGCCACAGACTCTCATTATTGGCTTGGCAAGGATACGAAGGGGCATGTGATGGATGACATGCAGTGTCAGGACTGTCTATCATAATAACTTGGCAAAAGTACATTCTGGGTCTTCATTGGACCACATGCATTTAATGCGCCCAATGACATTCTGATATGGTCAGGATGATTGAGTACTTGGTTGATATGCATTGATTGTTCACTTTACCTTAGCGCATGATCAGTCGATACACATTTAATGCAATCGATAACACATTATCCTCTCGGTTGTGATTTGTGCCTGAGTCTGGGAGTTTGAGTTGAAGGAGGCGGGAACCTTTCCTACCTATGGATTTCCCTTCCAAGGCTGGAATTTGTCGGTTCCTTGGTCTTTGCCCTTGATGAAGTTGTCATTTGTGACTATCTCTTGTAACTCTTATTGGGACGAGCTTGTCACTCTTCATCTGGACGAGCTTGTTCTCTTGATGACGAGCTCATCCAGGTCCTTCGAGTTCTTAGGTCTTCAAATTTCATCAAACGTTTCGCCACGTGTTGGGGTCTCACAGATAAGGTATAACATCACAATAAAAATTATTCTCATTATGTGAAGGAAGTATCCACCTTAATTTCAATATAGATATGTTGTTTACACTCGATATATATATCTAGATCTGTTATACTTTTGTTTGTTTATTTTTTTGTGTTTTGTATAGGCTTCTCCTAAAATGAAAGATCTTGACATTCCATTGTGACGGTTTTCAAGTTATAAAAAGATCTTTTCGTCATGAATCAGGTGAAGAATGTTTGTTTGAATGAACTGAAGAGTTGTCTCAAGAACCTCTATTTTTCGATTATGATAGCCAATGAGTTTCAGTGTGGCTGTGTTGATTTATTGTTATGGATGCACTTTTTCTTATCGTACAATCCATATATGAATTTATCACTATTTTTTTTTGTAAATATGAGTGTCCGTATTAATTTACACATCTCGACAAATCATAATGAACTTGTGCACCACTCTTTCACAAATTTTTCTACATGAATCAGGATTAATCATAACATTAATAAATGACTCAAATAAATTGTTTGCACAAAAGAATAGTCAAATGTAAGATCTAAAATAAGCAAACTTCAAAGTTCAAAACCTGATTTCTTTTGGTGTGTTTTTAGAGTGCACGCCAAGGGTAATAGGAGAAACAGTGAAAGGATAAACGTGGACTCCCAAGAAGGAACGAATCTCGCTGGTTTGATTGTATACACGTACGGGGTTTGTTTGTATGCTGCATGTGAAAGTAGCAGCGACCCCCAAGAAAAAGAAAAAAAGGAAACTAAAAGGGACTGGTGGTACTCTCAGACAACAGACAATAGTCCAAATCAAAGAGTCACGAGGTTAATAACTATTCAGTCTTAAGAGTCTCTTAGCATCCCCCACACGCCCCAACCTTTCCTTCATCAGTCACGCTATCCACAGATCGCACCAAAATAGACCGACACTTGAGCGCATCTTCGTTCATTGTTTCATAATCCTAGTAATTATCGATTTCCTGTTTGAACTGGTCAGAATACATCACGAGTTTTCTTTATTAAGCTACCCTTCATCAATATTTTCTAAGGGGTTAGATGAGATACAACTCATGTCCTTGGATTTTAGGACGTCGGCAATTTAACCAGTGTTGATGTATTTATTTTCTGTATTTATTTTTTATTCTTTTATTTTATTCTAATATATTTGAATGAACAAGATGATTAGGGTGTTAAAAATATGTCAACCTGGGATGTTCTAATATATCAATTGATTCCTATCAATAATAGCATTATCTTATAAAGATTAAAATATAAAACACATCCATAAACTTTGACCAAAATATAAAATATATCAATTACACATTTTTTTTCATATTTTTATACTTTTTTATTTTGATCAACTGTAAAATATATCATTTAGTGACGTTTTTTTATTAAATCTAACAGAAATTTAACTCCATTTTTGTCATCTTCTTTCACCTAAAAAACTTCATCATTTTCCTTCATTTTCATTGTTTCCCTCCATCTACGCACACTATTATTTTAGCCCTATAAGTAACTATCTTATTTCTTCTTATTTTTAAATTCTCATTTTCACTTAAACATATTTTTCAGATTTGAACAACAATTTTTTTTAAGGTTTTAGTTGACAAAAAAATAGCTTCCTTTATCAAATTTGTGCGTCTTTTATAAAATTTCTGCTACCGTAAAATGACGAGGAATTCACCGTCTCTCCAGCTTATCAAAATTTCTGCTTTCTTAATAAAATTCCCATACCATGTTTTCCAAATTGCCGAGAACAGAATTCATGTTTACCCAAATTGCTGAGAACAAAATTCACCCAAAATTCTGACAAATGTGCCAATTATCAACAACATTCACAAAAAATTCCGATAACAGATTACTGAGAACAAGATTCACCAAATTGCTGAGACCAAAATTTCTGTTACTGTAAAAAAAATTCACCAAAAAAATCTAGATCCAACTAAAATATCCAATCAAACCAAAATTCACACAAATTCACAAAATATTCAGATTCATCCTCATATAATTTTTTTCAGATTCATCATCACATGAATTCACAAAATATTCAGATCCAACCAAAATATTCAATCAAAATAACTAGCATCTTATACACAAATTCATAAAATAACCAGCATCTCATCAAATACTCACAAATCAATACCACATATTTCTAATTACATTCTTTTTCTTCCTAGAACTAATAGTTGGAATTGATTTCTTTCTAGAACTTCTTTTAGGAAGTTGGACAATAATTGACATTCCGATCCCTGCACAACAGTTGACAGTCCTAGAGATCCCTTCACATCAGTAGTAACTCTTCGAATATATTCAATAATGTGATTAATAAATATTTGATAATAAATATAAACGATAAATTTTAACAATATGTACTAGTAATTTAATCCTTGTTGTAGTGTTCGATTGTTCACCACACTCTAAGATTGGTCCATACTAGCAGCAACCTAAATAAAATTTAATAAGATTATATAAAAATTATTTAATAAGATTATATTAAAGTACGTATAGTCTTCTTTCAAGTCTTTAGTTTCGAGTTGGGAGGTTGCTTGCATGTTCTGTTGTTATAAGTAATCTGCCCTTATAACTACCTTGATAAGCAGTTGCATCCTCCCCGTCTACTCTTTTTCGAGCCTTTTTAGGTCTACAAAATTTAGGTCTTACTGTTGGTGATGCAACAGTATACAATGTTGATTCAGGCCACTGTTCATAACTAGGGACTGGCATTATATAGAGGGCATATGTTTTTAAGAATGCGTTTTTGCTATAGATAGGATCAACATAATCCTTCACCTCCTTCATATGCTCCATAATACATAGTACGACATTACTATAAGGTATGCTCGTAAGTTACCAGCTCCTGCAACCACGTTTCCTATTTCTCAAATCCATACAGAATTTTGCACTCCACATGTACTCCACCTCATACAGTCCATCTCCTCCTCTGTATGCAATGTAGCTCATTGCATTTTCCTTATCATCATTAACCTTCTTTTGAATCTTATGACAAAATGACACATTCAATTTTCTCATTACATTCCTTTTTTTTTCTTGAAACATCTTCATAAAATTCTTCTTATCATCTCCGTCATTGTTAAGATGGGCTTGTCCCTTGCTTCCAATATCAACTTGTTGAAAGCCTCAACCATATTATTACATAACATGTCACTTTTGGCTCCATAATCAAATGCATGTTTACACCAACTATTCATTTTCTTTTCTGACAGCCATGTCTAAGCCTTGACATTCAATTTCTTAATTCTCTCCATATACATGTCAAAGTTTGGATGGATAATTGGCTTAGAAGCACTCCATAAACGATCCTTAAGTGCCTTCCCTTCGAAGAGTTTAGCATAATTGGCATATAAATGCCTAATACAATGCTTATGATTGGCTCTAGGCATTAACGTCTTTACAATTTTGCATAAACACTACAAATAAATTAAAGAATTAGTACACTAAACCTATTGTAAAAAATAATATAAGTATCCACATAAATGCCTAAATAACATGTAAAAAAAGAATAGTAGCGTTAGTACCTTTTGTACGTCTGACATTATAGTCCAACCACATTCTTCCTATGTTCCTATGTCATGAAATAGATTCATTAAAAATCAGGTCCATGTCTCATTGTTTTCTCACTCCACGGTAGCATAAACAATTGGGGAGATATTATTATTTGTGTCTTTCCTAGTTACAATAAGTAGGTGACCTCCAAAATTAGACTTCAAATGACAATCATCTATGGATATAATCGGTCTACATTCATCCAACAATTCCTTCCTACACGCGTCCAAACAAATATACATTCTTTAAAATAACAAGTTCCCTCATTTCACCCCAATGGTACTTCTCAGATTCCATTTTTCTATTGCTTCGCAATAATGCCACACTTTTTTGTATTGCTTTACTATACACCCTTGAATCTTATCCAATGTTTTTCTTTCCGTCCTATAGAATTTATCGAATGACACAATGACTCCATGATTATCCTTTCACAAACCTTTCAACACTGATAAATTCATGTTAGGTGAGTCACGAATCAACTCCAAATACCTATCGCTATCTAAGTTGACGTGACATTTCTATTCTTCTTTACTTAAGCTCAATTGGTATGTTGAGGGGTGAAAGACTTAATTTGAAATGTTCTCCTACCTCCATCCAGTGACCCTAGTTCTTGTTGGTCATCGCGGCGCGTGCATAGCGGAAGCATGTGGTACGTGTCCATTTTAAAAATTAATTTTTTTAATGAAAATCGAATTTTTTTAATAAAATAAAATCACGCAACGCTACGATAACAAAAAACAATTATTGAAAACTCTTTTCAATCAGTCAGGACTTCAACATATATTTATATATTAAATTAACAACATACAAGGTTAGAAATCAAGTTTAAATCAAGCGTCCTCGTGAAACCAATCGATTCTTCGTTCTCACGAAATCGTTCCAACGATCAGCATACTCCAAGATCCATACCAAGATCTTCCAAGTCAATCCTCAATACACTAGGACGTGTGTGGGCACGTAGAATATCACGAATACACTTTTTCAATCTCTAGATGTACTCAACACATGAGATCTAGAGATTTTACTGAGAATGACTTTTTGTGAGACGATTCTCTAAAAGAATGTGATGATGATTCTTTTAAAGAATTTGATTAACTCTTAATCGTAGAAAAAACACTTTTTTTAGAATTGTGTTTTTCTCTCAACTCTTGATTGGTAAAATGATTCTCTCGATTCAACTGATTGAATATCTTAGACCATCAGAATAATATCTGTATTTTTTTCTTGATAATGACGTATCATATATTTTGAGATAATTAAAATAATATTTAATTATAAAATTACAAATAGCAGTGGGACTCACTCCTATTGTGCACACTACAGTGCCGCATGGTACTATAGTGTTGCACACCCACTACTGTAGTGTCATATGGCAGCACGCCCACTACTGCAGTGCCACATGACACTATAGTAGTCCATGTTAATCTTTGATACTCAATGAGAGATTGGCACGCGACAATTACTACATATTAAATATTTATTTTAATCAAATTAAATATCTAGATATTTGTTAATTCAAAATTAACATATCTAATAATCCATATCAACTAAATTATCTGTTATTTCAAAAATAATAGATTTACTTGATCCAAATATTATCTAATAATAATTTAATTATCTAATTTCATAAATTATATATTTTGACTCATTTATTGATAACTAAAAATTGATAATTATATATATACATAATAATTCCAAAAATTATATTAATATAAATATTAATTCCAAAAATTATATTAATATATATATAATAATTCCAAAAATTATATTAATATATATTAATTCCAAAAATTATATTAATATATATAATTCAATTAATTAATCACACATAATTATCTCATATTTATATACTTGTCTCAGAATAAATATTTTTTTGTAAGTAAGTCATTTTCTCATGTCCTGAAATATTCACAACCTAGACTGCGTAATATAGAGGTGACTTGGAGGCCATAGACTTATAATCCTAAGCTAATAAATCAGATTACTAAATAAACTCTTTAATTAAATAATCTTATTTATTAATTCTATTACTACTCCACTATAAATATAAAATTGCACTCTTAGAGATTATAGAATGTATTTACAGAGTATTCTCATGTAGTGTACTGAGATAATTATTTCACGTAGTTCTGTTCTCTTATTATTGGTTCGTAAATTAGAACTTGTCAAAATTATTATTTTACTCTTCTAATTATCTCTTGATCCTTAGGTACCATTAATCCACTAGTGAATGGTTAATTTATAATCTTATTATAAATTTGAGCTCAATAACCATTCAATTCCAGAATTAACACTTAAAAAAATAAATATACGATCTGTTAGGAAAGTTTGGATTCTAAATCTTGTAAGATCATGTTCTCATCTATCTATATCACTGAATCTCCAAAACAATGTCAGTAGCCTTGATAGACATCTTAGTGAAGGTACTTTATAAAATGAGATTATACATGACTGGACCGTTGTGAATTAATTTTTTTTATCAACGTGCCGTTTATCATAAAGATTGAATACACATCAATTCGATGATCATATGTAGATCAGTATGAATCCTGAGTAGTCATGAACTCCTATGCATGTCTACTAGATATTTTGATTCACTCGTTAAGGTTTGTTTGGAAAACACACATCAATTATCCAGATTTAGATCACATGCATTCATAATGGTTAGTGAACTGTACTAGCAATCATTCATTAACGATTTCATACTTTAATATGTTACTGACAATTTTATTCATTATCTATGATCTTAATCCTCACGTACTAATACAAGATCATAGTCTCATTAAAGAATATGAAATTTTTAGATATTTATATAAACTATTCAACAATAATTTAAAAGAACAATTATAAATTTCATATCAAAATGTCAATACAAATGTTTTTAAAGGCATAACCCCCAACAAACTCCCACTAGCCCTAAAGTAAATATGACATTTCTTGCAATCTCATGTTACGCACGTGACCCTCAAATGATTTCGCAGGAAGTGTCTTTGCAAACGGATTAACCAGGTTGTGTTCTGACACTATCTTCATAACAGTCGCATCCCATCGATGCACGATCTCTCTCACAAGATGATATTTCCTCTCTATGTGCTTGCCCCTCTTGTGACTCCTCAGTTCCTTGGAATTCACTACTGCACCACTATTGTCACAGTACAGGATCAATAGCTTGTCCATATCTAGAACTAGTTTCATATCAGTATAGAACTTTATGAGCCATACCGCTTCTTTCACAGCTTCAAAAGTCGCTATATATTCAGCTTCCATAGCGGAATCTATAATGCTAGATTGTTTAATACTTTTCCACCCTCCACCTGAGGTGAATATTGACTCAGATGTTGATTTTCGACTATCTCTGTCTGATTAAAAATCAAAATCAGTATATCCAATGGGGTTCAAGTCTCTACCAGAATAAACAATCATATAATTTCTCATTCTTTTAAGATATTTGAGAATGTACTTTACTACAATCCAATGTTCTGAACCTGGATTCGATTGATAACGACTGACAATTCTCACTATATAACAGATGTCCGGTCTCGTACACAACATGACATACATAAACATTTCAACTGTTGAAGCATAGGGAACCTTTTTCATATCATTTTCCTCCAAAGATGTCTTAGAACATTGTTCCATAGAGAAGACAATTCCACGTATGGTCTCTAGTTTACCTTTCTTGGAATTCTTCAAAGAGAATATCTCTAGCACCTTATCAATATAAGATGCTTTAGAAAGTGCCAAAAGCTTGTTCTTTGTATCTCTTATAATTTGGATGCTCAGAATATAGCTCGTTTATCCCAAATCTTTCATTTAGAATTTTTCAGGTAACCACTTCTTTACTTTTGATAGAGTTTTTACATCATTTTCAATGCGTAGAATATCATCAACATAAAAAACTAAGAAAATCATTATCTTATCTTAGATGAATTTATAAACACGGGCTTCATCAACATTATACTCGAAGCCATAAGACTTCATAATCCCATCAAATGAAAGATTCCAAGATATAGATGCTTGCTTTAATCCATAAATAGATTTAAGCAATTTGCATACTTTCTGATCTTACGCCTTTTGTACAAAGCCTTCTGGTTACATCATATAGAGGCTTTCTTCAAGAGAGTCATTTAGAAAAGCTGTCTTGACGTTTATTTTTCCATATCTCATAGTCAAAATTAGCAGTTATGGATAAAAGAATGCGAATAGAATTTAGCATTGTCACATGGGAGAATGTCACTTCATAATCGACTCACTCCCTTTGTGTACTAACCATGATTTGAAAATCTCTACTACTTCCTATATGCACCTCTTTTCTTGCTGAAAATTCATGTACATTCAATAGGTCTGACATCTTCAGGTAGATCTACAAGTTCTCAGATGAAATTGAAATACATAGAATTCATTTCTTGGTTCATGGCATCTTGTCATTTCTCTTTTTTAGGTTTATCCATTACTTCTTCATAAGATATTGGATCGTCCTTATCAGTGTCTGACACTGGGACATGTGCCTCTAGTTCGTAGCGTACTGGTTGTCGCACAAACCTCCCACTACCACATTGCACGGGGGTTTCCTTTGTAGGAACCATGGTTTCTCTGGTTTGTCATTTATCAGTAGAATTTAAAGGTGGTTTGATCTCATCAGCTCTAGCTTATACACTGATCGACCCACAAACATCACTATATACTAGTTCAAGTGGTTCTTTGGCTCTTTGACTTTTTCCTGTGAAAGGTCTCTTGGTCATATTACCCTTTAGATATAATTTACAAATAGGAAGGGTTTCAACATTTAGTTCTCTCAAAACACCATGCTTTGTTAACCTGTTTAACTCATCTAGATTAATATGTCTCAACCTAAGATGCCAAATATATGTGTTATCATCATTGTGAGAAACTATTTGTCATTTGTTACTTTTAAGTTTTGCTACTTCAAATAATTCATAATTATTTAACGCGCGTTCAGTCGGTTTAAGCATATACATTTTGTTTATAAATTTTGCATGACAAATATCGAATCCATTCTTAAAAATAATAAACGTTTTACTAATAAAATACCTTCGAATAATTGTGCTTGCAAAAATGAACGAGAAATCAAATTTCTTAAAAATTCAGGAATATAATAAACATCATTCAAAACTAAATAATTATATCCAAAAAGTAAATGGATTGTCCCTAATGTTTTAGCTGATACGAACGCACCACTGCCAACTCTCAAAATGACATCCTCATCAGGCAGCTCCCTTGACGAATCAAGCATTTGCAAGGAAGTATACATGGTTAGTGGCTCCTAAATCAAGTATCCATGATGACAAATCATACTCTACTAAACAAGCTCCAAGTACAAGTATATCATATTTACCTTTTTTCAGCTTGGGGAGATATTTGTTATAGTTTCTCTTCCAATGACCTTCAACCTCATAGTGGAAACATTTTCCTTTGGGCTTGCTGTCATCGAAGACGTGAGGATCATTTCGCATCTCCACATCCATATCAACTTGTTTGCCATCGAAACTTTGGTGTTGTGTTGGAGTCGACAAACGCATACCTTCGTCGCTGGATGGGGGTGAGTTTACGCCTACTTCAGAGGATGTTCATATGCAAACTCAACTTCCATTTTCGGTGACCATTCCATATTTGCGAGTGTCACCTCTTATGTGGACCAAGAAATTCTCAACCTCTTGATGGATGGTACGAAATGCTACAGACATAAGAGAGTGAACTTTTGCAATTGGATAAGCTATTTCTTCAAAGGGGATGGATCTTTGGAGGTCCACATTTCAGAAACCGGACCGTGGAACTTACTGCCTTCCTAGTGATGTGGTTGTCTAAGAGCATCTTTCAAGGTAAACATTTAAATAAACACTGTCCGTGCATTATTTCTCATGCATTTATTTATTCGTTTCACACGTGCGCATACTTCAAGCATTTTAGTGTTGCCAAAATCATACCTGGTTGAACCCACCAACTTGTCATAGGGGTGGGTGTAGTCCCTCGACTCGCCTTGGCGACAGGTTTAGCACAACAGGTTCTAGTTTCAAACTATCGTCGGATACCACTTCTCCTGATCGTTGGCATACCAGTTCATAGAAATTTCTATTTTTTCTTCATCTTTACACCATGTAGGGCGACCTACAGACAGGGTAAGCCCTTGCATCTTTAACATGGCAGTGAGGCTGGCTTCAGGCAAGAGAATCGTTTTGGCCTCGATGTTCCTCAGTAACTTGTACGTCATGCTCGACCTCATTCATGACAACCTAGAATGTAGCTTGGGCCGGTACAAGATCAACAATTTTCTTGACTGTTCATTTCTACAAATGTTCTTTTGGGAAAGATTCCCTATGCGTGCTCCTTCCTGGTCTACGAGTTACAAAGGTCTCATGGACCCACCTCGGGCATTCACATGGTTAGGTCATAAATCCCCAAAATAATAGAGCTTCATCAATGATATTAATGTGTCAGGATACTTTACACCAAGATCCTACTCACGTTGTCCTAAAGATTCATCAGAGACACGACATGGCCTTTTACTAGACGGTCAATTGAGCTTCGCGACGAGGATGATCTCTCAACAGTTCCTATAGAGGATCAAATCATTTAGCCATTCTTACGCCGTCTACTCTTCTAGTGCTTGCCGAGAGTGAACATGAATTTTCTCTTTACCGTATCGGCAACACCCATTATCAGCGTACTCTGGTTGCTTGTCAATTTGGGTAGGATCAAGGGGTCGTCCCCAAGCAGCAAAAAAAAACTTGAACCTCCAGACGCTTTCTCTTATTGGTTTTCGAACGCCACAATCATAGAGAGACCTTGAGATCCATCCGCACACCATCGTCCTCTCGCTTGGGTGGGGACACTTTGTTAATGAAAGCATGTTGGCAGACTATGGCTGACAACTGGTAAAATTTTATACAGAGTCCTCCCTCCGACCTGCCTTGTAATAAGATATACCATTTAAACTTCACGCTTAGGGTATGGAAGTCGTCCTCTACTCAGAAGGAGGATCAAGAGGATATTGAGTACCTTCCTAGCCCCACTAGGAGAAGATGAAAGGTGTCCCCCACTTAGGAAGAGGATAAAGGGGACGAAGAGTACCCCCTCTGAACGACTGAGAGAAGAAGAAAGGCTTTCACCATAGCTGAGTCTAATTCAGAGGATTTAGCAAAGGCCTCCGCTCTTAAGAGTGTCGAGTCCCTTAGGCTTAGACACCTCAAACATGGGGTGAGTGACATTACTATAGACATTCCCACCCCTTCCCGGCATAAATTTCTGGCTAGTGTCACCTGATCTGGTGACGAACCCCCCCCCCCCCCCCC